>LR751461.1:6186-52199 GCA_902729485.2 Mus minutoides
CTGCAAGATACACTGGTGAATTGGTACTTCCTAGCTTGAAGGAGGGGCCAACCAATGACTAGCTAACTTTCAGCCCAAGTCACAAGTGGAAGCTCATGCCTCACACTGCCTGGATGGCCAGAATCCAGAAGCTGGTTGGCTCTGAGACCTAGGATAGAACCAAAAAGGACTTACAAAGAAAAAAAAAAGTCAATGAAACAATTCCTAATGATATTCTGCTACATTCGAAGGATCAATGCATATTACAATCATCATTAGAGATACTTCTTTCAGAAGCCAATGGGTTTAGATAGAGAGCACATTCAAAACATTAGGAAGAGCTTAGGAAATCCCATGGAAAAGGGTGGAGAAGGGCTGTAGGAAACAGAGGAGTAGAGGATAAGAGGAGAGCATGGCTCATAGAATCAACTATAAAGAGCTCATTGGGGCTCACAGAGACTGATGAGATAACCATGGAGCTTATATGGGTCTGTGCAAGATCCTTTGCACACACGCTATGGTTATTTAGCTTGGTGTTTTTGTTAGACTCCTGACAATGAGAGTGGGGGGTGTCTCTGACTCTTTTGCCTGCTCTTGGGATCCTATTCCTTCTACTGGGTTGCCTCATCCAGTCTTGATATGTGAGTTTATGCCTAGTCTTATTGCATCCCGCAATGCTGTGTTCATGGATATTCCTGAAAAGCCTGCTCTTTCCTGAAAAGAGATGAAGGAGCAATGGATCTTGAGGGGGAAGCAGGGGGACTGGAAGAAGGGGAGGCAGGGAGACTGCCATTGGGATGTTTTGTATTAGAGAATAAATTAAAAGTATATCACCATATATATTGGAACCTCACACAGAATTTATAAAGTTGTATACCTTTGATGTCTACCTTAGAATACCTTTAATTGTAAAATTTCTCAAGTGCAGTAGATGCTTTACTATATGTTTCAACATGTAAATTTTTGTCTCTTCTTTTCACAATTGAAAGACAATTGTTCATCCCTCAGGTTCTTCGCTTTCAGTTTATAAAGATGGATAAGTGCTGGTTACTGTCATGGTGGACTAATGGATAACTTGATATTTTATACAGGTTGCAGCTTCAAACTACAGATGAATGTTCCTGATGCATGCATATACACACATGCACAAACAAACAAAAAACAATTTTTTAAGGTCCAAGAGAAACCTCAGAAACACGAAAACATCTTCTTCTCTAACTGTTGAGATGCGCTGCTGTAGAGGGATGCTGCCAATGGCTTTGAGAAAACACAAGAGCCTATGAGTTTCAGAGATAAATGGACCAAAAAAAAGTTATTCTGATTGAGACAACCCAGAACTAGAGACAAACAGCATGTGTTCACTTTTATGTGGATATCAGCTGTTAAGTCAGTGATAGCAAAGCTACAGTCTAATAGAGCTACAGAGGTTAGGTTTAAAGTAAGGGCCTATGGGGTACAGATAGATCTTGTTGAGAAAGAGATAGTTATGGATGCATGCAGGGGTGGCATAATAGGATAAAATAGGGAGAAGGAGAGGAGAAAGGGATGAGGGAGAAAATTTAGAGAGAGATAACTAAAAATATATATGTATATGAAGACAATCTAAATAAAGGTGCATAGTTATGGGAGTAAAAGAGCCCCAACTGGACAACTCTTGTCACCAAATGAAATGTCTTATACCATAATTGGGTTACATCTAACTGAGGTGTTGGCAATAGGGGCCCTGTGGAAATCACAAAATAATCTAGACTGTTGCCAAGATTAAACTGTTATTCTCCAGCAACTCGCAGCAAGGCCTTATGGCTGAAGACAGCACCTGTACAGATCACTGAACATGGAGCGGTTGAGCTGATGCCTATGTGTTACCCCTATGTTCCAGTATCTTTGGTATAGGACCGTACCTTCCATATTACCAAAAGAGAAACATAAACACTGAGGCAGCCATAAAACCTTTGATCTATTATGCTGTCCTGCCTGGGAGATATGCTAGGGCTATGATGTCACAAAGCTTGTGGGAGTAACCAACCAATATCTGATTTGATTATGGCCCACTGCATGAAAAGGAACCCATACCTGATGCTACTTAGCAGACCTAGATCTTGAAACCAGATATCACATGGACCTGAATTAAAACCAAACACATACACACACACACACACACACACACACACACACACACACACACACACACACCAGAAGAACAACAGCAGCACTGTCAAAACTGTAGCAATAAAATTACTCCTAATATTCTACAATAGTCATAGATCAGTGCCTTTCTTAATCATTGTCAAAGAAGCCTCCTTCTGCAGAAAATGGGTTGAGAACAAATAGAGAGAGGCACAGACAGATACACAGAGAATATAAGACCTTGGAACACACAGCTCTAAATGAATTTTCCTATCAGATCCCATTCATTCCTCAGTGCTTGGGGACACTGTGGAAGAGAAGGCAGAAAGAGTATAGGAGTCAGAGGGCATGGAAGACAGCAAGTAAACAAGGATCCATAAATCAAGACCATCAAAGCTCATATGAACTCATAGAGACTGAAGCAGATTGCGCAGCGTTTGCAGGGGTATGCCCCAGGTACTCTGTGTATATGTTATGGATTCCAGTTTAGTGTTTTTATAGGATTCCTGAGTAAACGAGTGTCTGATTTTTAGCTTTTCTTGGGTTCTTTTCCTTCTGTTTGGCTTGTCCAACTTTGATGTGTTCATTTTGTTTAATCATGTTATATTATATTATATTTTATTAATATTTATTAGAAGCCGCTTGTTTTTTTCTAAATGAGAGACAAAAGGGAATAGATGTGGATGGGAGAGGTGGTAGGGAAGAACTGGAAGGAGTTAGGGGCGGGAAAAGAAGTAAAGGAAAGAAAATATAGAAGAACATTTCTCATCTGGCCTGAAAATTCAAAATCTGCCTAACAAAACCCACAACACCGGGCATGTGAAGCCCTCCTTTGAGTTGTTGGGTAGGTTTGTCCAAGAGATTCTCAAAATATTACAGACTCGAATTGCTACTACCCTTGGTTGGCTCCTGGATGTGGAAGGTAAGCCCCTAGTGCTGAAGATGCTATGTGTTCATACACAAGTCCCAGAATTGGAACTGATCTGAATTCTCCTACAAGACAATGGTTTTCATGGTATCAGAAAACACAATCCAAGGTTCTAAAAGAAGGATGCAACCAACAATCTTATCCTGATATGATGCCTGTGAATCATAACAATGACCTACATGGCACAATAATTTAAGAGCTCAGTAGTGGCACATATACTTTCATGGTAACCAGCAGGTCTCAGATCAGATCACTCTCAACAGAAAGGAAACTATGCCTGGTATTGGAAATGTCCATGACTACTCAGAGGAAGGGAAGTCAGGGAAGTTGGAAGACAATGTACAATCATGACTTTACTCAACAAGAATAGTCTCGACTATGTTATAAGTATTGTCTTTATTTATAGTCATAGATGAGTGTAGTCTTCACCCTTTATCGAGGAAACTTCTCTTTGCAACAGATAGGGACTATTACAGAAACCACAATCAGTCAAAATGTAGAAATGTGGAACCATGTCTCCGTACATATACAAACCACTCTTGCACCTAAAAATGATGAAGGAACACTGCAGAAGTTAGGGAGGAAGGTTGTTTCGAGTCAGAAAATCAGGAAGTTTGCTGTGAGATGGTGTTTTGTAGGAACGTCAAAAGCCACACACATAAAGTCACACCAACGTGACTTCCTAAATATGAACAGAACAAGAACAATGACAGACACGCCATAGTATATGAAGGAGAGTGAATCTAGGAGGCCCCAACCCATCACAAAAACTATGGGTAACTGACTGAGGAATGCTGAGCAGTAGAAACTGTCCTCCTCTAGGAAAGGACACACCAGCTGGTTGGTTCATCACAAATGGCCAGTCCCTAAAACATGGACACAAAGAACATCACACAGACTGAGCAACCTATACTGAGGAATATACATGCATAGACATATGCATATATCCATGTAACAACAACAATCAATGAAAAAAATAGACCATGAATTTGAAAGAGATCAAGGAGGAGTATATCAGTGGATCTAGAGGGAGGAAATGTGAAAGGAGAAATGGTGTGATTATAATATAATCTCAAATAATAAGAGAAGTTATAAAAAAGAAAAATGTTAATAAAACCAAATTGAACTAAAAAAGCCTATCTTGAAGAATTCTTCAAGAGAATCCAAAGGAAGACAATATGTTCCTTTCTATTCTTTTTATTTTAAAACTGTTACACCAGTATTCCTGTCACTTCTAAACTGTTAAAACATAACTCTTACCCATTTGAACCATGATCTCATATTGAAACATCTTAAACCAAATTTTAAACTCCAATACATTTCAACTTTGTTCCTCTACTGAAAAACATAAAAGCTATGTTGGATGGGGGCATGTTCCTTATTCTTGTAGGTATAATAATGCAGGGATGTCTTATTCATAAGTTGTTTACAACAGCATCAGATAGTAAAGTGGTGGTACACTTTAGGATTATGGTGTGAAAAAGATGGCTCCTTCTAATGGGTATCTTGTGGATAATTAAGAAGATGACTATTTACAAAGTTTGGTCAGGTCTTAAAGAAACAAAGCATAGCAGATTTTAATTAAGAATAGTGTATGACAAGAAGGAGCAGGTACTATCAGTTCCAAGAACTTAACATCATTTGATGTAGTGTGGTGTGCGTCATTGTATAGGACAGTGCCTTTAGAGACACAGGCGCTCCTTGTCCTCCCACACAGAAAGACCAGGAGCAATATTGTTTAGATCTCATTGCCATCAGCAGTGTCATGATATTACGACCAACCAAATCTAATAAAAAGCCAGAACACCCCTTGAAATAGGCCAAAGATGAGAAACTCTTATACTTGCCAAATAGTGAAGGGTAGGAAAGGAATCCAGAAGGACAAATGAAAGGTGTTCTCAAAGATGATTTCAAGAGAATGGAGTAAGTACAGACAACAGCTGCCAGTTTTGATAGATTTTTAAACTGTTGCTGTTAATAAGCAAGAATGTATTTAGACCCTAATTTCTACAGGGTTTATATTAGAATACTGGCATGTTCATTTACATATTTTTTAAAAGCAGGGTTTTTATAGTGCATCTGAACCTGATCCACTACATGAGTGAGGTGTTTCAAAGTCTACCTAAATATTAGGAAGAATTGGTCCTCTCTCCTCTGACTTTCTGTGTGTGTGTTTGTGTGTGTATGTGTATAGTACATTGTATGTTGTAAGAGGGTAGATGAATTTTTGAACAAGACAAGAATTCACATTATGCCCTGACCTAGAAAGCACCTGAAACCTAGATATCATCTGTAAATCTTGATATGAACCCATACCCTGGCATATAATATATAGATACTGTTTTGATACAGACTTATATTGAACATCACTGAGAATGTAGAAAGAGGGAAAAGCCAGGAACTAGAGAGACTCGAGGTGTAAAATAAATTGGAGTACCACCAGAAACTGCAAGGTAATTTCATGCTTACATTGCCTGCACTTTTAAATCCTCCATGAATCAAGCAGCTGTACTATCTGCACTTCCAATTGGTAGACACAGAAAATGCTAGAGTCTGAGGACAAGAGACACTGAATGGGATATCAAATTTCCTCACACAGAGCTTTAAGTCGTTTAAATCATGGACTGGTTTAAGTCATTGCAATGGAAGAATCACTGTAGTGAATAAATCCTGTTACTAGTAATTGGTGCCAGCAGTGACAAGGAAGACTTCTGCGACATACTAAGTATTAATAACACATTTCAAAAACATATGCAAGATTGCATACTATAAATAGAACTATTGGTAAATAAAAGTGAAACAGAAGGTAGAAGAAAATGAACATTAGAACAAATTAGTGAACCAGCAGGATCAGAAATTTGGGAGTCTAGTAGTAACGTGTATTCTAAGGTAGGTATTTCAAGCATATACGAGCAACAAGGGAGATTAGAAACATCTAATACAGCAGTACATGTGGAATATAAATGATACGATCCCAGTTGTATTACTTGCTAACCAACACAGAGAAAGACCTGAAGGAATTAGGCACAGACCAAAGGACACGAATATAATCTTTCAGGACAAAATATAATATTTAAATTTCACTCTTTAGATCACAAGAATATATAAAGTTCCAGGCTGGTAATAACACAGTATTTGATACTTTTATGTTGTGTATAACCTTTCCCCACATATATGGCTTCTTTCAGCCCCTGATGTTTTGTCAGGCTTCTGTTTTATTAGGACAAAGAAATGACACCATTGCCTAGGGTGACGCTGGTGTCAGCCATCAGCTTATCTACAGGGCAGAGCCCACTATTCTCACTACTGTCTTTTCACAAAGATATTTTCTGTAGCACGGCAATGTGCTTTTCTTTGTTTTCTTCCTTTTAAAAAATCAATCATAGTTCACAGAGGTCATGGTATGAGTGTTTTCTCAAAAGCACTTTGCTTTTGTAAATAATTTTCAAATAGCACATGCCTACTAGTTGGGCTAGTCTCCTTTAACATCAACGGTTGCAATCTTGGATCCATATTAGTTTTAGTGTCTACAAAATGTAGTAACTCCCCACCCCCTCCCCCAGTGCATTATTCCATGTTTTACTTCAGTCAGTTTTTCATCAGTGATCATTTATCATCCATTCTCAGAGGCCATTGTTTGTGAAGCTGGGGTCCAATGTTGGTGAGTAACACAATCTTTATAGCCTGAAGAAACTCTTTCACAAAAGCACATATATGTTTTTAAAATCAAAAATGTTAAAATGAGAAAAAATTCTTATAATCAACTACATTGATCTTGTTATTTTACATTAAGCATATTTAATATACAAATGTAGATTTGTTTAAAATAGGACACAAATTTAACTCAATAAACAATCCTCTAGTTAGCTATTTTAGTGTCTAAAGAGAAAGGAAGGCTTAGCATTATATTGCAGGTGTGTTTTCTCAAGGTCATTTCCCAAGCAGCAGTTCCTTAAATGGATAACAAAGAGTTGATTGCTTGAAAAAGCATCTTTCTAAAAACAAACAAACAAACAAAGAAACAAACAAAACCTCATTATGATGACCATATCACCATGTTCAAAGAACAGAATTTACATCTCGGAGATAAAGCAGAAGGAATTTAATAAAGTCAAGGAGCAGCTGTCTCTGTCATTGCCTAGGAACGTGGGGTTCCACTCACCTGAGCCTTCTGTGAAGTTGCTGATGACAGAACTGCCCCCAGCTGAGCTGCATCTCTTGCCATCCTTGAACTGCTGCCTCCGCCTAGCCCACTGCTCTATTGCATCTTCCTGGGAACCGTCACTGGCTCTTCCACCTCTTAGGGCCAATTCCTGGGATAGCTTTCGGGGATTATTGATCTCCAAATTCTGGTCTAGGGGAAACCAAATTAAATATCAAAGTGAGACATTCATTCCAGAAAGGATATGAAACATGGTTTTAAAATACAGAACTGTAAAAACTTTTCATTCGGTTCCTTCCTGGTCCACTTGTTAAGTTGGAGAGAGAAACAGAGATGTAAATTAAGATATATGTTTATATAGACCCAAACTACTGCCTTCTGTCACTACAAGCAATGGCTTTTAATTATTAGAAGAAAAATCTTACCAATAAAATATCACAGTGCAATTCAACTAAAAAATTAAAAAGAAAACCTGAAATACATAAACATAAAACTTAAAACCTAGGAAGTAATTTCATAATTTAAAATTGCTTAAAATTTTTACTTTTTGATACTTACAAAAGGCAAGCAGTATATATTTAAAAACGTGACTAATTTATTCTGCTCCTAGAAACAAGTGAGTTTTTATAATTGTTCTTTGTTTCAATTTAGAATCTTCTCATATATTCAAATTGGGAGAAAGTACATGGCCTGTGTTATTTATACTTTGATATATATGTAAGAAAGTACTAATTTTCCACCAATTATAAATTATAAATATTTACACTTATTCTATAGCTTGGTGTTGATACTCTTACACTTGCAAAAAAAATTGAGGAAATCTTGCCCAACCTCACAGAACATACTTGTGGTAGTTAGGTTTTGCCAACTGTCCACCAACTATAGTCACCTATAGGGGACATAAATTGAGGAGGTGCCTCCATCAGACTGGACTGTAACATGTTTCTTGATTTTCTTGATTAAGGACTGATGTGGGAATGCTCCGCTTCCTGTAGGCATTACCACCCCTATGTTTTTTCTTTGGTTGTGTGAGAAAGCAAGCTGCGGGAGCCATGAGAAGAATCCTGTAAGCAGGATTCCTTTATGATCTTAGTTGATGATCTTAGATTTGTCTTGAGTTCCTGCCCTGAATTTCTTAATATCCACTGTAACATATAAGCCAAACAACCCTTTACTACCCCCAGTTAATTTTAGTCAGTGTTTATTTCAGCAAGAGACACAGATTAGGCCAATAATTAAATCACTTCTACTAATGTGTAGAGATGTCAATTCAACCTGTGATTAAATATAAATGCCTCCCAAAATTCAAGTTTACTATCCATATTCCTAGTATACTTCAACTAGATATATAATTTTGGTGTGGTGTTCTAAATTTAGGTCACAAGCCTCTCCTTTCATGTGTGAGACTCTTCCTATTTCCATGAATATCCAGCGTATGCATTGTGTTTTCTATGAATCAGGTAATGTGCTGGGGCCAGATTATAGATACTAAAGCTGCTGGAGGAGCCTTGTCAAAATATGTACTCTCACTTAAGTAGGACAATGTATTAATTTATGAAACAGAAAAAGTTTAAGCAAGTGTTATTGTTTGAACACATGTGTCCCGTGAAAGATCCTATTTTGGAAATCAAGACCTAACATAATCATATTCAGATATTGAGACTTAGTAAGTGATGAAATCTTTCCTTCCTTGACCTTATGAATAGGACAATGTCCCACATAATTTCTGAAGAAGACTAGCTTGGTCATGTTGACCTTTGTCTTCCACAGCATACATATCAGAAGAGGAGATCTCTGTATCAGGAAGAAAGCACACCGCCACACTAAGCATGGACTCTTCCACCCTGACTTTCCCAGCCTCCCTATATTTCTTCTTTGAAAAGTATCTCATTACCAAAATTTTGTTATATCACTGTGTGACTGGATGGGCAACTTAACAGTGGATGTGAAATATTCCCCTTTGGAGTATGGGGGATCCAGGAAGTATGGGAGAAGAAAGGGAACTGGAGAGGCACTGGACCAGAACTGGGACAGGTTGGGCCTTTTTTTTGTTAAGAAGCACATGTGTAGGAAGTCCCAGGTTCACCATAAGTCATTTAATTGGAAGCTATCGTGATGCGGTAAATCTTCAACCCAAATATGCCCTAGCAATGAAAACCCAACTCAATTAATATGAATACATGCTGTATGCCTAGATTGGGCAGACCTACTGCTACACTACCTTCTTCCACATCTATGAGACCCCTTAGAACTTGCAGTTTCTCCAGACCATGTGCTTCTGCTCTGCTTTTCTTCCTCCTCCTCCTCCTCCGCTTCGTCCTCTCCCTCTTCCATCTTCTCCTTCTTTTTCCCAACCTTCTGTTCCACCTTCCCTTTATCTGTCCAATCATCAGCTCTCCTTTATTTTACAAATTGAGGGAAGCAGGTTTACAGGAAATCATCTAAGTGCTGGGTCATTCCTTGTTCAAAGCCCCTCACAGGAAATCGGAATTAATATCAAATATAATTAGCCCCAAGACTATTCACAACACTATCACGATAGCTGTCATTTTTGTACAAGACAATAGATGGATTTCATTCATCTTTCTGTTCCTAGCTATTGATTAAAAGTTTGGGATTTCAAATGTCCTCAACTCTGTAGTCTTTGCCAGTTCTCTTAGAATCACTTGATTCTTCTTCTTTTTTTTTTTTTTTTTAGAGCTACAGGTAAGCAAACTATTGTACATACTGTATGCAAATTTTGTTTTATATTACATATAAATCACTATTTAATCATAAATATGTCTATACCACATGAAATATCATGGAATTCTTATTGTCTGTCATTTTCTCAGGCCAACCTGGTTTTAGTTCTATCTTTAAATTTTTTTATAATGTAGATTTTCTGGTTCATCAGCATAGATCAAATGCACAGATTTCAGCTAATTTTTAGCTAAAGAAATCATACTCCAGGGAGACTATGACATATCTGGTAAAGAGCTTTTTCTTAATGGGGTAAGACTTATACCCTTTCCTTTCTACTGCACTCTTAGTTCCTGACACACCCAGCTTTATATCAAGGCTTCTTGTGCATATCTGTGCATGTACACAGACTTTGAGTGGGATATCAGGATTTTTGGGCCTATAAAGATTTTTTTTAACTTCTGGTGAAACAACCCAGGTTCTTCAAAGCGCTTCCTACCCTGAAAAGTTTGTGCAATTTTGGCCTGAGATGGTAGGGCCATAGTACCTGTAGCTCAAGGAAAACCAAAATTATGAAAACATTTATACATTTACATAGTATTTCTGTAACTATTTTATTTCTGAACTGCTTTCTGTATAAAAGTGCAAGGGAATGGTATCAGGATATTACACAGAGCAACCTAATATGACTTCCCTGAATTCAACCAACAAATAGAGTCTTTATATTAAAGGGCAGGTACTGTATAATGCTGTAGATACATACTGATTAGAAAAGAAAAATAAATAAAACAATCCTTCATGAAATATACAGTTTAGTTGATACAGAGACTATAAACAAGCAATTAAATATACAGAATATTAAAACAAAAATGTTACATATGAGAATATAATTTGGAAAATGGATGAACTTGGGATGGAACAAGGACAGCTCAGACTGCAATTGGAAATTTAGTTTCTGAGTTCTTACTGTGATTATTATGTGAAGAAAATCACAAAAAGAGATACAAGAAGAATGGCCCTGTATCATCAAGGGGCATGGAGAGAGAGGTTGTGGGGGTGAAGCTGTAAGGGGAGGGTGGCTGTGATCAAAATGTAATGTGAATAAATACATAAACTAATGAAAAAACAATGAGCCTGTGGGTATATGGAGAAAGACTGGTCTAAATTGCATAAGCAATCTATGCTAAGGGCCCAAAGATGGAGTACAGAAGGTTCTAGAATTTCCAACAGACAAACTGTGCCTGGAACAGATCTATCAAGAGGAGAAGTAAAAGATTGCAAGAACAGATTTTTGCTGAAATGTGGGGAATTTTGGTTGTTTACCAAGTGGGGACAATTTCAGTTTATTGAGAGTAATCTCATTTGTGGTTGGATTCTTATTTGGATTTTTTAACTGTGTTGCAAGAGGCAGTATGTGGAGCAGCACACTTCTGGGAATAAGGAAGACAGCTTGAGAGGGATATTCATTGAGGTGAGCACATGTCCCCCCTGGGAAGACTAAGTGCTCATGCTATAGGTTCCCTTGCAGTTCTAAATAACTGTGCACTGACACAAATCTCAGAATTGATGGAAATGCCCTGGTATCTGCAGCTACACAGGTCCTGGCAAGCAGCCACTAGGATCAGCAGGTTTTGTATCAGGGTTTTCCTACAATGGAGGGAATTGTACAGCGTGTGTGTGTGTGTGTGTGTGTGTGTGTGTGTGTGTGTGTGTATATATATATATATATATATATATATATATATATATATATATATATATATATATATATATATATATATATATATATATATGATTCACTTTTCATAAATCAAATTTCACATTTTATGGCAACACTTATGCAGTAGATTAAGCTTCGTGTATTTTACTTCTACTCTTCAATCTTTAAAAACTTTGGAGTAAATAATTTTGCTCCTGCTTTCAAATTCTTTCATTAAAAGAGAGAATATGAGAAGAAGAAAGATAGTGTCTCTTATAAGTTTATTCATTTTCAGTCTCATTTCTGAGCACATTAGACATGCTATCTGCAATTTGGAAGACCATCTTAATTTATACTATCGGATAATGCTAACATTAACTATTAAATAATTTGGACTCACCTAGAAACATAAGGATCTTTTATGAAGGGACCAAAATGATGTTTTGCTGTTCCAAGATTGAAACCAGACAGACAGCATTATGTACTTAGGAAAAAGCTTCCATCTTAGTCCTTCTTGAGGGCTCAAGAGCACCTGGGTTGTATCAATTGTTTGAGAAAGACCAGGCAACACTAAACAGAGGTCAGAGGATAGCTGGAGTTAAAGGTCCTATGGATGGCTCAGTCGGGATTAGTTAAGGGTGTCTCTGGTTTTTGTCCTTTGGTTTAATTACTATTTCAAGTATCCTCCAGAGACATGCATAATACCTGTATAATACCCAGCTTGGTTTTAAAACACATTTTACTACAAGCACATTCTTCTTACCTTGTAAGACCAGAAGATGAGTAGATTATTTAAGAGTGGCAAGGACTAACATTTTTAAACAAAACTGATTTGCTAATATATCAGTCTTTTAAAGAGAAAATATATTTTATATTACGCTGCAACCATGGTGATTTTTCTGTATATATATGGACAGAGTGGGTTTTAGTGTAAAGAAACAGGCTGGTAGATTCTCCTTCATATTGGTCTAACCCTAAAATGCTCAACACATCTTGCCAATAAAGAAAAAAACTCAAGCAGTAAAGATGACTTCACCCAACACTGTTTAAATCTCCTACATATCACAGTAATAAATTCTAAATATTCTGCATAGCCCATTGTACCTTTTAGAGCCTTCTGCTTCTGAGGTGACAACAGAATGTCCACAGGGTGACAGGAAAGTTCTGTGGGGTACCTTTTGTTCTCACTTTCCTCACAGTCCACTCTTGATGTAGTCCTTTGGCATTCTGCTGGCTTCTGTTGGAAGTTGTTCAGTCCACAGGTTTTGTGGTCTCTGTTACTGTTTGGAGCATCATCGCTGGCTAGTGTCTTATCAATAAGAAACAGCTTTTCTGAAGTGTGTCCTACGGAAGCAGACTCAGTAGAGTTTTGCAGAAAGTCCATTTGAGAACAGATTTCATTTTGATTCTCTCTAGTGAAGTCTTCAAAATTTCTGTGGCACATATTCTTCACCACTGGCAGTGCCTGGCTTGTGTCATCTTCAACATTTTCCAGATAGCCGGTCGACTCTCTAGGGTTTCTTATTGCCATGGGAGAGTTAGAATCAACTGTGCTTTCTTTGTACTTTTGAGTAGTGAGACTCTGCTCTAACCCATCAGTTATGGAGGCCATAACCGGCACTTCCGTTCTGCTGAGGTCTGCTCTCTCTACTTGATTTGCATGGTCCTCTGTTTGATTCCATTCTACAGAGCTGTGAATATTTCCATGAAGTGGGCTCTTTGGAACTAGAATGCTGCAGGATGCAATCCTGACAGCTGGACTCTGTGGGTTCTTCCTTTCTAATGGTTGTGTGTTAGAAGAGGAGTCGCTATGTAAAATAGCCTTGTTAATATCTCTGCAATGTACTTTCTCTTGCTCTGTCTCAACCCCAACATACTGACTAAAGGAAAATGTGTTCCCAGTAGTCCCTACAGGTTCTGAACACCTGCTGACCCTGTGGGATGGACTGAGTAAAGAAGGTTTGGTAGCCTGTTCACTGACAGAAAACAATAGGGAATTTGAGCTCTCATATCCTCCTCCTGGTAGAGTTTCCTCACCTCTGCAGCCAATGTTGTCTGCTTTTGCTCCCAAGAGCTGCAAGGTTAAAAAAGACAAAGGAGAAAACTCAGAGTCTGAGGCATCTTGAATGGTAATTGTGCTATTCACAGCACTTAGGGGACCATTTGTTCCTGCTGTGCGTAGCTGTACTTGGGAATCTGGGGTGATATTTTCCCTGACATCAGAACTGTTTTTTCTCTCTTCATCCACATCCCTAGAATCCTCCAAAGACATTTTACTTAAATCCCCATTATTTAAACTTGTGGTCCTCAAGGTTTCAGATGAGGTAGGCAGGGAAGCGACAGTTGTGAAGCAATGCTGCTCTAGGGGCTTGTCTTGAGTAATTTGTAAGACCTTCTGCTGAGAGGTAGCAGAATCTCTCTCTTCAGAGTCATCTGGGGCTGAAGGCAGTGTGTTGGGTTTCTTTTTCTCTCTCCTGGGAGGTGAGCTTAGAGAAACCACAATTGTGTCTGAATTCTCTTTCTGGACAGCATTAACACTACAGGGAGCACCATGGAAAGCATCTGAACTCTGGTGCTGACTTTCAAGCCTCTGATTTTCAGGGTGATTTATGCCAGGCTGTGAAGCAGACTCACAGGGTTCGTTTGTGGTGTGTTTCAAAGAGCCTCTTCTATGTTTTGTCAATTTTCCTATGCTTTTAGGACGACATATATTGATGATTGTAGTCTGTCTTTTACTTATATATTCAACCATAATTTCTTTTCCTACAATGCTTATGTTCATTGAAGGTACCTCACTTCTAGAAACCTCTCTTATGTATGTAGATGGAACCCTCTGTTTAAATTCTTCTGCCAGTACAGTACTGCATTTAGAAGAGTGACCCCGAGATTTGGAGCCTTTCCATACTTGCTGGACAGAATAACGTTGGTGACATGTTGGACATCTCCTTTTTGTGAGGAATTGTGCTCCTGTCTTACAGAAAATGTTTTTTGTGGTTTCCACGTGTATATTAAAAGCCCCACATTTGACTTCTCTAACAAATTTGCCTTTGGCTGGCTTTAAGACTTCTACAGTGTTTGGGAAATCCTCTGTTGTAATTTCCCCTGGTAATGATTTTTCACAGTCATTAAACATGGCCACTGGTAAGACTTCCTCTAGCTGAGTAGAGATGGCCGGAGGAGGGTAACCATTCTCCAAACTCTTGTGTACGTTGCTGTCAGATGGAGCTCGTTTCTCACTTTTGACAAGAAAAGGGGAATTCTGTTTTCCATTTATAGAAGCAGTTATATTCTCATCTCCATTTTCCTTCAATTTCCCTAATGTCCTAGTCTGATGAAACACAGACTCAGAAATCTGCCCCTTGATGTCCTCTTCTAAATCTTTTACATTTTGGGGGCATGCTTGACCAGATGTCTGAGATGTACCTAAAAACGGGAAAGAGGAAAGAGAAATGTTTTATGTCCACTTAAAGAACAGATGTTCTAAATCTTAGGATGAATATAGGAATATCATCTGTGACTATTTTGGGTAATAGTTTCCATTGGTTTCCATGAGAGTTCTGTCCAAATAAATGTCTTGTTTCATATGAATTATCCTAGGGTGCAGAATAGCATGGTAGTTTAGAAAATAAACTTAAGACAACTTCTGATATTGAGTTAAATTTAAGAGAAATGGATGCAACTAATTTTTAAATGCAACTTCTTGACAAGAAGCTAAGTGACATGCTCTGAAAGAATGTGGAGCACTCTTCCACAGGCTGTGTCTAACTCCATGTAATTCCAGAGTTAATGATTCTGGGACACAGGCACAGGAGAGCTCAGTATGGTCTGTAGACTGCCTTTAAAATAAATTACAGGGATTCCATTGCCTTAAACTTTTTATAGGGTATCTTCACAAATTCAAATTCCCATGATATCCAGGCAATGTTAACAAATAAAATAAGCTTGATATCCATATTTATCTCTAGCCAGTAGTTGCTGGGGGTGGGTGTGGAGATCACTTACTGCTAGATTCACCCATTTTCCAAGAGAGCACTTAGAGTCTCTGTTCATCTACTTTGAAATCGCCTTGTTATTGAGGATTGGATCACATTGTTAAAGCTCTTTCTAACGTTGGAGGTCAATGCATGAAGACACTATGTACAACCCAAGGATTGTCAACAGACATCTTGGATTCATCTTATTTTACTATTTACTAACATTAAATCTTTTACCTTATGAAGTTTGGTAACTTGGATATGAAGCACCTGCTCTTGTATAAAAATACTGTGAACAAGACATGTTGTATATCAAATAATATAGGAGGAGATTGTTTATCAAAACAGAAGAGTGATAATAGCTACTAGTACTATGGCAATCAATGAAGCAGATGTTCCAACGCATAGTTTAAATATAATTTGACCTTATTTAATTATCTATCTATCTATCTATCTATCTATCTATCTATCTATCTATTTAGTGTGCATATGTATGCATACACATGCTCATGCATGTACACACCATGACATACATGTAGCAGTCAGAAGACAATTTGAGAGAGTCAGTTTGTTCCAGATATTGAACTGAAGTCATACAATTTGGTGATAAACATACTGAATCATCTTACTGCCTCATCGAGGCATATTTTTAAACAATTGATTAAATTAAAAATTTCTAATAATTTTTATATAAATTCATTTTAAATGTTACAAATTTACCTTCTGGCTTGGGCCAGTGCCCTGAGCAGACTTTGGGTCCTAAACAAACATTGGGCATGAACTTTGCAGCCAGTCCCACAACACCCAGAGGAAACTCCACTCCCATGAGCTCTAACATGTCCAGGACCATAGGCTCACAAGATCCTAGGGTCCTAGGAGCTTGGTCACACCAGGATCTCAGGGTCCCAGAGGGAATTGACTCCTAGGAGCTCTAACACAAACCAGGATCTCAGGATCACAGGATCCAAGAATCACAGGATCACAGAGTCAGCTGAACTCTGAAGAGTTCTGACACAACCAGGATCACAGGAAGGACAGACTCCAGTCAGATATAGTGAGGGCAGGTAGCACTAGAGATAATCAGATGGTGGGAGGCAAGTATAAGAACATAAGCAACAGAAACCAAGATTACTTGGCATCCTCAGAACCTCAATTCTCCATCACACCAGAAAAGCAAGATTCAGATTTAAATGTTACAAATTTAAACATTATATATATATATATATATATATATATATATATATATATATATGTGTATGTGTGTGTGTGTGTGTGTTTGTGTGTGTTCATGTAGAATATACATTAGTTATATGGATCCCTAGACAAGAAAAAGAGGAAAAGTATACTAGAGTACTTGGAGACTCTGAGCACACCCATTTGTACCTCTTCAGCCCTGAAGGAAGAGCTACACTTGTCAGGTACTAGGATAATTTCTATAAACTTGCTGACAATTGGAGAACTGTCATGTGGATGGCATGGAAGAGGAAACAAGGAGAAAAATCACTCTAAAGGCGATTTACAATCCAGCGTGGACACAATAACAGTGTACGGATGGAAAGACTTCCTTACATAACTAAAGATTATCATTGATTCTTAAAAGACTGCATGCCAAGGCAGTTCAGTATACAGCCCATACTATTTGATATTTTTACACTTGTAATAACTTTTAGTTGATGGTAGCATATAAATTGAGAAAGTTATGTAGCAAGGTGGGAGCTTAATTGACTATGTTGAAATGAGTAAACATTCTATTTAAAAGGTTTTAGCCCACAGTACATCTAAATAATAACTGCTGTGGAAGTACATTTACGGTAGTCAAACCCTGTAGGGATTGAATAAGAATGGTCCAGTAGAGTCTGTATGTTTGGATGCTTGTTCATAGGGAGTGACGCTATTAGGAGGTATGGCCTTTTTGGAGTAGTGTGGGGAGTGGGGGCAGCCGCATGGGCCAAAGATGGCGCCTGGCTCTATGCCAAGCCCCGTGACCTCGCTTGTTTACCTCAGTCTCAATCATGCACAGTAAAAAGCAGCATGTGTAACTCATTGGAGAGGTTAGCGCAGCATCTCGCAATACCATTCTATCAGCCAATCCTGCATGCTGCCTTGGAAGTGTTCGTCTATGATTGGGTGGTGTGAGGTGGCGTGAGTGAATGGAAGAGGAAAAGTTGTGGGCAGTCCCAGAGGATGAGAATGAGGATTGAGGATTGAGGATTGAGGATTGATGATTGATGATTGATGACTGACTGGAGGATGTTGGATGAAGAAGGAGAAAGCTGAGAAAGCTTGGAGAAACCTCCAAATAAAGAGAAGCGGCTGCAGCTGCTCTGAACCTGCTTTGGAGTTGGTGTCCTTCATTCCTACTCTCTGCTGGTCAGAGATTGGGACTGCGACTGAGTAGGTGTGGTCCTGATGGAGGAAAACTGTCACTGGAGGCTGTCTTTGAGGTTTGAAGTACTCAAGCCAGGCCTAGTGGATCACTGTCTCTTCCTGCTGCCTGTGGATCCAGATGTAGAACTCTCAGCTAATTCTCCAGTACTGTGTCTGCCTGCATGCTACCATGATGTTAATAGACAACATCTCTCAACTGTAGGTCAGCCCCAAGGAGATGTTTTCCCTTATAAATAGTTGTAGAGGTCATGGTATCTCTTCATAGCAATATAACCCTAAGACAAAAATCATTAAACTATTCTATAGCATTTCTTAATACACCTCTTCCTTTTTTTATATAGGGATCTCTGTAATAATGAACAAAGTACAGATGTAGTTAATTTGTACATCCCCTCCACCAAACAATTGAACTGGACTTACATACAGTAGTATTCAAGACTTTCCATTTTCTGTATGCTTTTCTTCTTTTCCCTCTCATTTTTGGGAGCTGTGGATCCTCAGTTAACTCTACCTTTTGAAAGTACCAAACTTGAAATTATTTTCAGTCAGTCAGAATTTAGATTTCATCTAATTACAAATGAGTTCTTTTGTTAGCTTGTCAGCATCATGTCTTCCTCTGTAGTGTTCTACTTTAACTATATGTTATTGTCCTAAAAACATTTTCTCTTTCTGTTTAGTTGTTCTTCAACAATTCATTGAAATGAGCTATACAATATGAAAATTCAAACACACATAACACATACACATATAAATGTGCACTCAGGTTTTTAGGTATTTAGGATGAAAATTGTAAAATTACCATTACTTAATGGATTTTCTACACTTTAATTATTATATTTCATACGCATAGTGTTTTTTAGTATGTATATGCACCACATAAATGCCCAGTGTCCGCAGAGTCCAGCAGAGGTTTTCAGTTCTCTAAGAATTAGAGTTATGGTCAGTTATTAGTCACCATGTGGGTGCTGGGAATCAAACCAGCATCCTCAACAAGAGGACAGTCCATTTTTTCAGCCACTGTTTAATTGATTTTGTTGTACTCCATTTTTAATACTAATAAAATAATGTAACTTCTGTGATTTTTACCTAAGTAAAAAGTCACTAAAATTTTAGCCTTATTGAAATAATAGGAAGTTGTTTAACCTCCACTACAGTATCATCTGACATACTATATTTAAATGTTATGAAACGGGAGACACACATTATCAGTGTTGGCAGTTCTTCCTAGAAGACAAAATTCTTTATCTATGTTGTAAATCAGTTATATCCCGGTTGATGATGCCTGAAGTCACAGCATGTATTGGGAAGAGGTATTTGGGAGAAAGTATTCTCCTAACTACTCAGGTAGTGTTGTCAGTGGGCATCTGCTTTTGCATATAGCATATGTGATATGCAAAACACAGGTAGAGTAGCTTGAATGGATAGGAGCAACGCAATTTTTTCTCCCAATTTTTTATTAGGTATTTTCTTCATTTACATTTCAAATGCTATCCTGAAAGTCCCTCATACCCTCTCCCCCCACACTCCCCTACCCACCCACTTCCACATCTTGGCCCTGGTGTTCCCCTGAACTGGGGCATATAAAGTTTGCAAGACCTAGGGGCCTCTCTTTCCAATAATGGCCTACTAGGTCATCTTCTGCTACATATGCGGGTAGAGACACAATCTCTGGGGGTACTGGTTAGTTTATATTGTTGTTCCACCTATAGGGTTGCAGACTCCTCTAGCTCCTCCATTGGGGGCCTTGTGGAACAGGGCAATTTTATGTGCAGTTCTGAGCAAATTCTGACTTTAGATCAATCATGCTTATTTCTCCAAATTAAATGGAGCTGGCTCATGTGTTAAAGATATACTTAAAATTTTTTCAACTAATTGTTCTCCTTATCCCTCATATCATGGTATCTATTGATTCCCAATCCTACTTATTCCCAAATTCTGGGAACATACATAATTCTTCTCCTCCTTTGTCACTGGAAAAAGTGACATCATTGGCACTTCCAGCTTTCCTTTCTATTCTCTCTCCCAATAAGTATGAGTAAGTCCTTACAGCTGATTAAACGAGCAATAATATTCTCTTTAGAAAGACGATGTGGGTATTTGATTGTGTACAGAGTACACGTAAATTATTTCTTTATGTTTGTGTACAGTGGGAACAGAAACTGTGGCTGTCCCACTGTATTCAGTGCTGAACACTATGGACACAGACTCAGAAGATCTGGGTTTACAATCTCTGAGGCTATGTTCTTCACCTCTGAGATAAATGAGAACACATTTTTTTCATGAAGGTGTCATCTCTAAGAAACACAATAGAAAATGCTACAATTTATTCCATTCAAATGACACCAGTTACTCTTTATGCACTCATACTTTATATGCACAATTAATGTTTTATATGCACATTTAATGAACTACATAAATAATTAGCACTGTATACCGACTACAAATTTATTTCATACAAGGCTAATGAGAAACTGAAACTCAAACTGAACCTGGACCCAGGCTACTAAGAAGTAGGTGAACTTTCTTTGTATGCATGGTTGAGAAACCCCGGATCGCTCCTTCTCATACCAGAAAATTTTGTACTTGATTTGTGTTCTAGCTATGAGAGAGCACAACTTTGTTCTAGAAAATTTAATGTACTGTTCAGTATATACCTAGTATTTTCCATAGTGCTCACACACATACATGCATAAATAAATGAATTTTATGGTCTGTGCCAACATATACCTAATTATGTTTTACAATAGTTTTCATTAGTGTTCCTCGATATGTTTTCTATGTGTTTGATTTGTTGGTAGCTAACAAAGTTCCATTTTTATATCAAAAATATTGAAAAATCTCCCCTATAAGATATCTCCCTTCTTTTCTACTTCTATGAGAGGCACCAACAGGAGCTCTTGGAAGTTCCCAGAATAATTGGTATATATAAGTCATATGAGCAGAATGAAGGATTATACAGTAACTTCTAATACAGTAATCAGAGCAAAGTACCTCTCTATTTGAGTAGCACAGTGTGCTGCTACCTAGGACCTATTGTACCCTAGTAAAATAAGGGGTTAAAGGAGTTGCCCCTTAACGCTCCTGCCTCCTATTTCTATACTTTTGTCCCACATGATATCTTCTTCAAGGTATTCAATGCTATCTGTAGCATTTTTCCTTTCTTGGAAAACAGAAAAATCTTAACAAATGTATCTTCGAGTCCCTAAAGAGCACAATTACGGCAGAGGAAGAATGTTCTTACAACATCAAGGAATAACCTTTCAAGAAGTTTTAGTGTTGTTGTTACTTGAAAAAAATAAAAAAGAATAAAACCCTCATACCTACTTCAAAGCTTTTAGTTTTTAATTTCATCTGGAGATTCCATTGTCATCCTGAAACTTTCACACACACACACACACACACACACACACACACACACACACACACATTGATAACGTTACCTTCTTTCCTATCTCTTTTTTCAAATTGGTTATTTTATTTATTTACATTTCAACTGTTATTGTTATCCCCTTTCCCAGTTTCCCCTCCACAGACCCTCCCATCTCACCCTTCCCTCTGCTTCTATGAGACTTCCCCCAGCCAATACCCTCCTCACCACCCTGCCCTAGCATTCCCCTATGATGGGGTATTAAGTCTTCACAGGACCAAGGACCTCCCCTCTCATTGATGCCATATAAGGCCATCCTCTGCTACCTATGGGTTCCTCCATGTGTACTCTTTGGTTGGTCGCTTAGTCCCTGGGAGCTATGAGGGTCTGGGAGGCTTATGTTGTTGTTCTTCCTATGGGGTTGCAAACCCTGCAGGTCCTCCACTCCCTCCCCTAACTCCCGCAGTGGGGTCCCTGTGCTCTGTCTGATGGTTGGCTGCAAGCATCCACATCTGTATCTGTAAGGGTCTGGCAGAGCCTCTCAGAAGACATCCATATGAAGCTCCCATCAGAAAGCACTTCTTGGCATCAGCAATAGTGACTGGGTTTGATGGCTGCATAAGGGATGGATCCCCAGGTGGGGCAGTCTCTGGATGGCCTTTCCTTTGGTCTCTGCTCTACAATTTGTCCTTGTATTTCCTTTAGACAGGAGCAATTCTGGGTTAAAATTTTGAGAAGGGGGGTCTGTGGTCCAATCCTTCAACCAGGGGCTGTGCCTAACCTCTGGATATGGTCTCTAATGTCATCCTCATTGGGTCCTGGGAGCTGGAAACAACCTAGGTGTCCCTCAACAGAGGAATGGATACAGAAAATGTGTTACATTTACACAACAGAGCACTTTTCAGCCATTAAAACAATGACTTTATGAAATTCGCAGGTAAATGGCTGGATGGCACTCAAAAATAGCATCCTGAGTGAGGTAACACAGTCACAAAAGAACAAACATGGTATGTACTCACTGATAAATAGATATTAGGAAAAAAGCTCAGAATACCCATGATACAACTTACAGACCATATGAAGCTGAAGAAGAAGGAAGATCAAAGTATGGAGTGGGAGGTAGAGGGTGGGAGGGATTTGGGAAGAAGAGAGGAGGGGCAAAGGACAAAAAGATGGGCAGGATCAAGTGTGGGAGGAGCCGGGGTGGGGGCGGGGGAGGGGAGGCGATGTATAGATGTATAGATGTTCAGGAAATTGAACCGAGGTATATAGAAATGGGGGATGGTGACCTGGGGGTACCCAACATAAAGTCCCAGATGCCAGGCAAGCAAGAGGCTTTCCTATCTCTTAAGCAAATGTTTTTCCTTCCGTTTCGGCTCCCTGCCACCCTTTTTCCTACCTGTGGGAGGATGAACTTGCCACTCAGTCCATACTAAAATGAAGCTGACTCGGTGTCCTGCTCCTTTCCAACCAACATGACAAATTTCTCTGAATTTGTATCATACTCTATCCAAGTCCTTATTTTGTGGATAACGTAAGCATTTCTCGACGCTGTTTCCCCGGACCATTTTCCTGCAATTATTATCTCCTGCCCCTCAGTCTTCATTTCCCTCTGCATCTTTACTTCTCCATCAACTGTCACATGCCTTTACAACAACACACAGTTAACAACTCGGCTCCACACTCTTCGACTTTCATCGTTTTCTCAAGTTCGCTCGGACCAGCCTATTATCCCCTCAGACTCCACTGACAGGACTCTTGTCCGGGTCGCGACTGACGTCAGGTTGCTACAACTCAGTCACGTCTTGGTTTTCAGTGTATTCACACTCTGAGCATTATTTCACACAGAAAAGAAGCACGCCACACTGTCTTGACATTGCCACGGCCCATTGGTCCTTTGTCAGACACGTTGTCTGATCACTGCTCGCTCATTTCTTCATAAGCTCTCTTTCTGAGAAATCTTCCTTTCGGTGTTTTTAACCACTGTCCTTCCAAACGTAGAGTTGATAACTTAGTTAATGAAACTCTCAGTTTCATGTGGATAGAAGTTTCAGGGTGAAACATGCGGGTGTTAAATAGATGCATCCTCCTGAAAATTAAGCTAGAATTTTACTCAAGCTAACGACTCCTCCCGAGTCTGTGAAGACCTCTGCTTTTTCAGATCTTTCTCTATGATGGTGTCTCCTCTCTCTCAGCAGCATCTCCATCTACTCAGTTACAAGCCTCTCCCTATCATCTCATATTCTTCTCTTTAACCTCCTTCCAAATCACCAGCATAATTGTCCTATTCTGTCTCCAAGTGCACACACAGTATATGTATTTTATATATAGACACATGTTTAAAATCTGGACTATGGCAGTAGCTTTTTAAATCCCTTTCTTCCAAATTCATAGTCTTTGATGATTTACTGAGAAGAAAGACTGATTTTTTTAAAAATAGAAACTAAATCATGTCACTTCTCTGCCTAGCAATCTTTAAGGGTCTCCCATTTCATATTTTTAAAAAAGCCTAAACAGTTTCATTTTGGATACCAATACCCAGGATTTAATTCTATTTCAAATACTACTAGGCCTTTGGATATATATTGAGGAATCTAGGCGGTTGCAGATTTCCAGGGTTTGTACTGCGTAAATGTTCTGTTGCAAATCCACAATAAGGATACGAGGGCGGCTGCTGAGTAAGCTGAGTCCCACCATACCTGGTGTCTTTGTACTGTACTTTCCATGCTGCCTTCTCAACTGGGCTTAGACTCATTGCTGTTATTCACAAAACAATAAGGCGGGGTATAAACAGAAAGTGCTAGCACTGTGTATCTACTGTGGGACCAAGTCACGAGACCGGCAGGCTCAGAAAACAGAAAGAACTGTTAAATTTTCTCACTGGTGTAAGAGTTCTGACAAATTGCTTAACATTCTTCTATTTTATTGCTGAGCTGAATCATTTCTTTGAAACCCTGAAATATAATATTATGTTACCAAGAAAGGAGGAAAAGTTCACGAAGGGTAGACAATTCTCACTATTAAAATTCTGGAAGACTAAATTACAGAATAAATTCATATATTAAATGCTCAAATTCCAAGGCAGGATGTCATCTAGTTCCCCTTGTGAAGCCCACTGGCTTCTGTTTCTATGGATTTAATAAGAAATCATTTTGTTGTTGTTGTTGTTATTTATATTATTTTCTAGATCTTAGCACAAAGTTTATAGCAGAAAGAGTGAGTGTGTGTGTGCATATGTGCGTGTGTGTGTGTGTTTATGTGTGTGTGTGCATATACACACACAGCCTTGGAAAGGACAGAGGCAGATACTATTCATTTCCTTCAGTTGTTCTCTACATTGGATTGTTTTATGTTGACTCAACATAAATCTTCAGTTATTTTGGAAGAGGGCATTTCAACTGAAAAATATTCCCACCAGAGTCTGTGGTGCATATTTTTGATTGATATTTGAACTTAATTTTCTGTGGGTGGTGCCACCCCTGGGCTGGAGGTCATGGGTTGTCTCAGAAAGCAGAATGAGCCACTCATGGAGAACAATATAAGGAGCAGCACTCTGCCATGGCTTCTGCTTCAGTTCTTCACTCTAGGTTCCCTCTCTGAGATCCGTGGATGACAAACCACAATCTTAAGAGAAAACAAACCCCTTTATTCCCAAATTGCTTCTGGTCACAATGTTTTATCACGGCACTCGAAACCCAAACTAAGAGACTCTCCATCTTAATATCTTGGTGAACCCAGAGCTCATCAATCTGGCTAGGCTGCCAGTATCTTGAAGAACCCAGAGCTCATCTATCTGGAAGGCCCAAGAGCTAGGAATTCTAGTCCCCATTTCCCATGTGCTGGACGAAAAGACACACAGTTTGTCACTCCTGGGGTTTCCATGGGGATTCAAGCTAGTCTCAGACATTTGTGAAAAGCACTTTCCTGACTGAGCCATTTCTCCACGACACTGCACATTTGTTAAAAATCTTTATCAATGAAACAAATTCTGAAAAGTCTTAAGTTTAAAAAGTCTAATATTCACATTCACTTTTACAAATATGCTCAAAGTATAAAATCCTGACTTTAAACATCATGCTTGACTCTGGGTGGCATGGGAGTTAAAACTATAGTCTTTTTTTTCTGTAATTTATAAAAAATACATAAGAAAGGAAAAAGAACTTGTAGGAATAAAGCTATTACAGTAATACCCACACATCATTTCACACCTGCATTCAATGAGCATACAGTGATGAGGATTAAAGCTTCCAAATGTGGGATGTGTGGGTAATTCCTGCTGAATAGTCTGCTAGTGTCTTGGAATTAAGCATCCTTAATGAATATCGTTTGAGGAAATCACAGTGCACTTTGAAACTTGTTCTTTACACCTTTGCTTCCTCAACCTTGTCAAAGAGTGACTATTTATATTTTTATTTATACACATTTACATGCATGAAATCTTGGAACATGTTTAGTTGAAATTGAATTAACCAAATTTTATAACTAGTACAACTGATTTTCCTTTCTTCAAATGTTTAACAGTTAAGTTTTGGAGGCAACCAAAGGGTAGATATGTCAACCCACTAAGGAGAGGTCGGGTATTCCCAGGTACATTAATCTCTTAGGGACCTGAGTTCTGAGAACTAGGTATGAAAGAGTCCTAACGTGAATATAAGTGTCACCATCTCCTTTGACCCTCAGTAGACCAAATGTAACTACATGGATGAAGCTATTTCTTGATGAGTAGAAAAGTCTACCCCAGGTATATTAAATCATAGTGTCCCCTAGAGTCTAAAGGGATGAATTGCAGATAGGAAAGGATACTGGCTAGTATAATTTGCTATTATTTATTATTATTGGTGTATTAAGGTACTGGGAGACAGAATTATACTAGTGAACCAAGGAAAATGAATTCCACATGTGGTAAAGTTTGATACAATGGGTGACACGAGGGAGGGAAGGATGAAAGAAAGTAAGAATCCTTTATAGTTTATTCTAAGTGTTCATCATGTGTTTGAGGATATCCTCTATCCCAGCCATTTCTTATCACAGGAAATAAGAAGTTTACAAAGTATCCAAGGAAATGACGCACAGAGGAACTACACTTTCCTCTTAATCATGCCGGTCCCTAAAAGGCAAGGATGCAATTACTTGATGTGGTTTTAAGATTCTCACTGCTTTGCTCAGTTAAACACAGGGCGTCTTCTCTCACATCATCGGGTACTTTTGTCTTCTACTTTACTAGAGGATGACTTCAGTGAAGGGAGTCTAATTAGAAAAGAGAAAACCCTGTATGCTTATAAAGAGGCAATCTTTAACTTTAGAACATTGAGCTAGGGGCTGGGTTATAAGATAGACTTGATATAAAAATGTAAATATGATGCAAATTTCAAGGGCTTTACAGCACAGTGTAGGGATTCTCCGATTTGAATTCATTTGAGATGAGAAACACAATAAATATGTAGATTTAGAGCCCCATCTTCAAGACTTAAGATCCAAACATAGGCATTTTTAATACATACCCATTCTTTTGTTCTGCATGAACCAAGTGCTTTTGACTCAGAAACTCCCATTCAAAAAAAGGCAGAATTGGACAGCATGAATGAAAATTCATCCAGAGAATCTTGGTAACTTTAATGCGTCAGGGTCTGGAAGTCCAGAGGAAACTTGCTATGAGTTCAGCTTGCCTTTGATCTACACTATTTCCCTCACCTGCCTATCCTTGCACACTAAAGCTAATATATTTTTCAATGTTTTCTTGGTATAAGAGCAGATTCTGTTTCTTTCTATAGCAACAAGTTCCTAGGAAGAAGGCTCAGTAACAGACAATTAAATCCCCCCCCCCCCAGCTCTGTGAATGTTCACAGGCTGTACCCAAACTGAGTTCTAATCTCAGGTGTTAACTCCCCAATATCCTTTCATCTCCTGCTAACCATGACTTGTGACAGAAAATCTCGCAAGTCAAATTAGCAGGCCAAGAGTGTTGAAGTAAGAAGACAAATCATCTTGACTTTTTGATTGCTTGCCTTTCCTGTGACATTGTGTTGATATTAAGCTTCACAGAGTCAAAGGGCTCCCGTGCTCTGAACCTAAGTGTGTGTATGAGCTGAAATTGTCGGTGAGTACATTGGGGGATTACAGTGCAATGAAAGTGTTTGGATTGCCCAGTGCAGGACTCCTGAAGTATCTTTCTTGCTTTTATTCATGAGACTCAAGGTATACTGATTTATAATCACACTGATCAATTGTGGACAATACTAAAACTCGCACATGCTACTAATAAATACCAATCTTTATTCCCTAGACAAAGCACTGCTTTGCTCGTTGGAGGCTAAGACATGTCTTTGACTAAATTCTACATCTTCAAGTCTTTCAGATGAACGTGGTAAATGTGTTATTTAAAATGTTTTAATCTTAATTTTATCGTATAAAATACATAGTGAGCCAAATACTTTAAGCATTATTTAGATCACTGTGAGCGATAACAACCTCATTTCTTTTTCGTAATTTTCATGTTAGGTACCTTGAAATTTTGTTACACCAGAATAAATAATTTGGTGACAGAATTTATGAGTCGCTATATTCTCTCGAGGGTTCCCCGAACCTGATTCTAAATTATCTCTGTAAAGACTTTTCAAGTCTTAAACGTTGAATTTTATAAAAGGTATAAGTGAAATAAGCAATTCATTGAAAGACATCTATTATTTTTGCTTACATAAACAAACGTTCGTTCTCCCACAACTTTCACAATATACGAACAATAAAAAAAAAGCTTATCTTTTATTGTTTGAAGATTGGACCAACAGATTGGCTCAGTGTATAAAGGGTTTCCCTCTACAGAGCCTGATTGATGATCTGAGTTTGGGTCCCTGAGCTTACATGGTAGAATTAGAAAACAGATTCCTAAACATTCCTCTCTGACCTCTATATGCTGCTATGGAGTTTGTGTGTGTGTGTGTGTGTGTGTGTGTGTGTGTGTGACACACACTGACATACACAAATAGTCACAAAGACACACACAGACACAGACATAGTCACAAAGACACACAGAGACACACACTGAAAAACATACATACAGACACACACACACAGGCAAATACACACAAAGACACAAACAAACACCCATACACACTTTGCAAATTGCAGTCTTGTCATTGGTGAAGGAAAAAATGGAAAGTTGTTTAGAATTAATTAGTAATCAGCTTAACTTGATTACGTTAGGACTATGGTTATGTTAGACAGATAATCAGTGCTAACATACCATCTCAGATTCACTGAGGTCTGGTCAGTCTTCTAAGCATAGCACTTTTGGAAGCTCAACAAGTGAGATCACATCCAGAACTTTTATCTTGCACTTTGTAAGAAGCAGACCGTGAAAGAAGCGCATTCTATGAAGAAGTTTAGCAACAACTCCGCCAAAGTCACATTCCTGTAACATCATTAAAAAAATTCGAACTTGATCATTACACAGTTTCTCACCAGAAGAGAAAGAAGCCAAGACTATTTTATGAGCACTCTAATTGTAAGCTAATTCACAGGGTTACAAGAAACTTCTTTGAATGGTTGAATGGCTTTATATTAAATTTAATATAAGTGCGAACTGCTTGCAAGAGAGACACACAAGGGCAGGTGGTGGAGATTTTCTTTTTAGCTTTATTTTCAAATGAAGGATTTAGTCTACTTATTTGGTGTTATAAATTTATACTAAGAGGAATGAGTTAAAATTCTCAGAGAGAAAAAAAGAAATGGAAATCATAGATTACCAATTTAAGAATTACTCCTTTTAATTCTAGAAAGATTTAAGAAAAAAAGAAGAAAGATTTAAGATTTACTACTTTCTTTGAAACGACTCTTATATATATGTATATATATATATATATATATATATATATATATATATATATAAGTATTTTCAGAACACCCATTTATAAGATCATCTGGTAATAACAATGGTTTATTTATTTATTTATTTATTTTACATCTGTATTGCAGCTTCCCTCCTATCTTTCCTCCCAGTTTACCCCTCTCCTATTTCTCAGAGAAAGGGAAGCTCCTCATGGGTACTACCCTGCCTTGGGACGTTTAGTCCCAGCAGGATTAAGCGTCTTCTCTCCTACTGAGGGCCATCTAGGTAATCTAGGCATGGGAAGGGGAACCAATGATAAGCAACAGAATCAGAGACAGCCCCCGCCCCCAACTGTTGGAGACCTGACAGGCTGCACACCTTGCTACAAATGTGAGGGCGTCCAGCCCTTGCATGCTCTTTGGTTGGTGGTTTCTCTGTGAACCACCATAAGCCCAGGTTAGTAGACTCTGGAGGTCTTCTTGTGGTGTCCTTGACCCCTCTGGCTCACTTAATTCTATCCCCAACTCTTCTACAAGACTCTCTGGGATGCTTGGCTATGGGTTTCTGGTCTGTTTCCATCAGCTGCTCGATAAAGCCTCTTGGTGATGGACACCTAAAGTCCCAGCTACTCCAGAGGCTGAGACAGGAGGATAGCTTGAGATTAGGAGTTCTGGGCTGTAGTGTGTAATGCTGATCAGATGTCCTCACTAAGTTTAGCATCAATATGGGGACCTCCTGGGAATGGAGAACCACTAGGTTGCCTAAGGGAGGCGTGAACCAGTCCAGGTTGGAAATATCGGTTTATTTTAGTAAGATCTAATTAGAGATAATTTATCCCAAACATCATGGTCAGAGTATTTTGTTCTTGCCCCAAACATCATGTCAGAATAAAGTTGGCATAAATCAATTAGCTATTGAGATTGTTATTAAAAATGTAATGTCCTTAAGTTATATTGTTTTCTTGAGTGCAGGTTAATGTTTTGGATAATTAATACAAGGCACAAATGACCATCTAAGTAATATTAACTATAAAATGAAGAAACATCCTATGAACACAGAGGGGGAGTCATTTTTATGTTTAATTTTGCAACAGAAACCAGGCAGTGTAAGAATTCCAAGCAAGGTCTACAGCTTAGAAATGAAACTGACCCTTCCTGGATTCAGAGTGAATTTCAATTATGCTGAGAAGCCTGGCTTGTCAACTGTGTTTTACTTGCTTTCCAAATGCACAATTTATTTGGAATAACCAAATTAGGATATGGATAATGCCTCTTCAAATGAATATGTGATGTCTTTCTTAGCATAAATAACAACAGCTTAAATACATTGTGTAGGCTCCTTTTCTGGATATCTTTATCTTATTTGTTAACAGAGTTAAGTTACAAAAAGCTGTTGGATAGCTTCATACATAACATTCAAGCCATTTTCCTTGGCTATTTTCCTTTGTCACACAAACATTTCAGACCAGCAAATATTAAAATAGACACCATTACAATTCTGAAATATACACATACATACAATCATACATACATATAATCAGCTTACCTGGGTAAAGCCTTCACGAATTGCTCAGCTCTGAAAGAAACATTGATAAAATGCAAATACGTAGTTTGAAAGGCAAGAAGATAAAGTAGGATTTGGGTGACTCAGGTTGTTCTATTTTGGTTTTATCTGGGTTTTCTAGGTCCCAAATCTGATTAGCATAATTAATCTTATGCAATGTCAGGAATGGTTTACTGTCCCTTAATCAGTCTATTATTAGCCATCTTAATTGGTCTTAATAACTTATTTTTAAACACACCATTAGTATATTACAATGCATTGTGGGTTTTTTTTTTTTTTTTGGTTTAGAATTTTGATGGGGGGGGGTGTATGAGAAACATTGGCATGATGTTCACAGGTTGAAAAGAAAGACACGTGTGCCAAAACCAAAATGTTAATGATGTATGTAATTCACTGCTCATATGAGTTGGGCTAGTTACTAAGAGACTGACATAAAACTTCATGTTGCTGTTCTGGATGGAAGCAGCCTATTGAGTTAGAGCTGATGGAGATTTTGATTGGGAAGGCTAGACCTCAAGTCCCATTTCCATATTTGGTGATAGAGAATATTTGAAATGTTGAAAGGTGCGGCATTGTTTAGAATTTTTAAATGAGGGTGGGGGCATCCAAGTGGAGGGTGGCGAGGAGGTGTGGGATGTGGACCAATCAGAGGGTGGAGGGGGGGGTCGGGAAATGGAATATGGAGTGTAAAAAATTACTTAATTAAAAAAAGAATTCTTAAATGAATAAAACATTATTTCTATTTGTACTCGAATGTTAGAGAAGGGAAGGAGGCAGGAAGAAGAGAACTGGAAGAGGAGATCGATTATTCTGAGGCAGCTTAAAATCTTCAAACATTAATGCTTCAGCAACCCTCAAATTGCCTGTCACGCTAAAAATTAAAAGGAATCAGTAAGAATCTCGGGGTCCTATACTGGCTACAAAATGAAGGGCCAAACTATTGACAATTAATACAGTGGGCAGCTCCTTCCTGGTCCAAAGCAAAGGAAAGCTGAGCAGTGAGCTCAGGTAACAAGTGAGACTGACCACCTCCTGTCAAATGCCCATCCCAGAGTTTGGGGCCGCACACCACAGCCTTTAATTGGAGGCAATGTCAAAGCTAACAGTAATGGGATATGGGTAATTATTACTTTATTGGTTGGAAGTGGAATGTTTTTCTTGTGTGTGTGTCTGAGATGCCTTTTGTCCCAGGCAGTAGAGTGGTCATTCCTACGCCTGTAATATCCTGTACTGAACTCTGGGGCTCATTATCGTGTGTTCCCTCTACTGTGCTTATCTGACCTTCCTTGGAGAATGTCCCGGCTTAGACTTTATTAAAATCTACCTTGACTTGTCTTCTGGACTTGTGTTTATTCCTTGGAAAGATGGCATTGAGCGTAGGTGTACTTAACCTTAGATTGCCTCACCCAAGCACCAAGGGGATGATGCCCAGTTCTCCAGGAAGAGGAGCATATGATATTGGTCATAGTTACTAAAGTTATCTTTTTAAAAAAGCAAAAAACAAAACAAAACAAACAACAACAACAACAACAAAAACCCAACAAACTGAGATCCAGGACTGTCTTAAACTCAAAGCGTCTGAAGAATACTCTGACACTAAAGGCAAGGATTACAGCCTTCATCATCAGCATCTTTAAGGAATGCTACTAATGCATACAAATTGGCAGTTTTATATCATTATTTAAAGATTTTAAACTACGACTCATGAGTTTCAAAGTAAATAGTGAGTTAAAATTGGGGCACTGAGCTATATACTAAAGAATGGTGTTCTCCCTTTTCCCCAGAGGCTGGCGTGGTGGCGCACGCCTTTAATCCCAGCACTCGGGAGGCAGAGGCAGGCGGATTTCTGAGTTCGAGGCCAGCCTGGTCTACAAAGTGAGTTCCAGGACAGCCAGGGCTATACAGAGAAACCCTGTCTCGACCCCCCCCCCCCCAAAAAAAAAGAGATTTATTTTATTATATTTTTACTGTGAACATGTGGATGTGGATGTGGGGTGAATATGTGAATACAGGTGCTGTGATCTCCTGGAGCTGAAGTTACAGGCTGGTCCGTGACATGCGTGCTGGCAAATGAGTTTGGGTCCTCTAAAAGATACACAGTCTCAACCACTGGGCCTCTCTCCAGCCCCTTGAGGTTTTCAGTAAGAACAAAGGATGAGATTAATTCCCTAGAAGATCTCTTTGTTTGTATGATAAAGAGTGGATTTAGAATAAAACTGAATGTAGGGGGAAGGGGATGGAGAAACCAGATGAATTGTGGGAAATGGTGGTAGCCATGAATGAAGAGCAACATGGAGGAACGATGAAACGGGAGAAAGAGAAGGGGAAGGAGGAGAGGGACGATGGAAATGAAGAATGGAGGAAGAGGAGGGAGAGAAAAGTGTGGTTGTGGAAGAAAGGTACGTATTGATATTCAAGCCTTAAGGAGAAAAGGGGGCAGTGCTCCAAGGTATTTATGTAAAGAAGTTACAATCCATGATTCCCAACTTCCATGTTGGACAAGACAGGCTGGGCAATGGTGGCGCACGCCTTTAATCCTAGCAATTGGGAGGCAGAGGCAGGAGGATTTCTGAGTTCAAGACCAGCCTGGTCTACAGAGTGAGTTCCAGGACAGCTGGTGCTACAGAAATTTGCGGGGGAAGAAAGGTGACATTAAGACAGAGCATTTGAGAGGCTCAGTGACACCTGAGGAGGTGCATTTGATGTTGAGGAGCAGTTACATAAAATAAAACAGTAGAAATATGTAGTAACAGAGGTAGAACACAAAACCCTGAAAAGGACCCATACTTCAGAGATGTATTTAGGAAACCGAGGCTGAAAGTGCTTTGTTCTCTGCTCAGCACTAACACCTATCTAGGTTTGGAGTAGAATGCTTTGCCTCATGCTCTGATTCACCTATTTATAAGCTATGTGTGTCTTTAAGAATGATATTCTCCCCCCTGTGAGGGTGGGCTTTGAGACCCTCCTTCTAGCTGCCCGATAATAGTCTGTTCCTGACTTCCTTTCGATGACGATGTAGAATTCTCAGCTCCTTATGCACCATGCCTGCCTGGACGTTGTCATACTCCCACCTTGAAGATAATGGATTGAACCTCTGAATCTGTAAGCCAGCCCCATTTAAATGTTGTTAATCTTGGTCATGGTGTCTGTTTACAGCAGCAAAACCCCTACTAAGAAAGAAGTTTGTACCAGGGACTGGAGTATTGCCATAATAGGCCTGACCATGATTTTCTTTGGAGGAATGTGGATTTGGGATTTTTGGAAAGCAGTGGAATGCTTTAAGTGTGGCTTAATTGGCTGTCCTAGGAGAAATATGGAAGACTTTGTTACTGAGGGTGATTTGAACTGTGGAATCCTAGTTATACAAGTTTCAAAGGAGAAGAATTTTAGTATGTGGCTGAAAGTCTGTTCTTGAGATAATTTGGTAAAGAATGTGGCTGCTTTTTGCCCTTGTCTGAAAAGCCTGTCTAAGGCTAAGGTGAAGAGAGTCCAATTAATTACACTGACAAAGGAGGTCTCAAAAGAACCCAGTTTAGACTCTGCGGTGTGGTTTAGTTTCATGAAAAACATTTTGATTAAGTGTAGCAAACTTAAAAAGAAAAAATAATTCAAAATATATGGTTCAAGTATTAAAGGGGCACCAGGAAATAGAATGGAGCTGAATCCTATGTTCTATGAGATAAACATATTAAGGGAGTGGTGACCGGGCACAGACCAAGTTCCAAGTCCAGGTATGGCTGTACACAAATTTAATTCCAGCATTCAAGAGACAGAGCCATCTAGACTTCTGAATTCAAGGTCAGTCTACAGAACAAGTTCCAGCACAGCCAAGCTTAGATGGTGAAGGAATTGAGAAACAAATAAAACTGGTGACAATGTAATAGAACAAGAGGGACATGTTCCAGCTCCAGTAAGTGGAAGAACTCAGCAGCTTCAACCATGTGGCTCAAGGATAGAAGGAGACTACTGGGAGTGATACTGGTTAGCTGGAGCTAAGAAATTAGAGGTGATTAAGAGAGATCAGCATCACTAAGGTAAAAACTTCTGGGAAGTGTTTTCTGAGAACACAAAGAAGCTGTGTTCCAAGGATAGACAAGGTTGGTACCTCCTGCTTTCATATAGACTTCATAATGTGTAAGAACGACCCAGATTCTCTGGATGTCCAGGGTCAGTCATCTTTAGTTGACATCCAGTGCCAGCCATGCATTATCTGACTCTTACCAGAAATCCACATCAACATCATAGTGTTAAGATTCAAAAGGCCCCTGTGGTCCTCTTCACATTGCTGGGACACAATTACCTGACAGAGTCGACATTAGGCAAATTGCATTTTATTTTGTGCCAGAGTAGCATGGTAGGGGAAGGTGTGGCAGCAGAAGTGTGAGACTGTGTCACCTTCACAGTTGGGCCGAGAAAAGGCCAGTGGTACTCCACTGCATCCTCCTTCTCTGTCTGGAATTTCAGCCCATAGAATGGTGCCATCCTTATGGGTGTTAGTTGAGGACTTACTCAGAAGTTTGTTTTGTAGGTGATTCTAGATCCTGTCAAGCTGACAGTAACAAGCATAACAGATTACTTAAGGGTAAAACTATTGGTACACTGACTAAATAATATCCTGTATAAGTCTTACTATGAGAATAAGGCAACCAGAGAGCTCTGTCCTTAGTAGCTAGTATAATAGGGTGTGAAATGTAATCCACAGGCTCAGGTGTCTATAGACTTGGTCCCCAGATGATGGTATTATTTGGGAACTACATGGCCCATTAAGTGAGAGAGCCTTGCTGGAGGAAGTATGGCACTGAGGAAAGGTCATGAAGTTTTCTGGCTGGATCCCTTTCCCTGCTTCCTGACTATAGATCAAATGAGGCTACTAGCCTCCCATGTCTGGTTCCTAAGTGGCTAAGAACTTAAGAGATCAGTATGGCAAACTGAATAATACGGACGAAACAAATTAAGGGTCTCGCTGGAAGTGATTATTACATACCACGAGAGCCATGGTAACTTCAAGGATTCCAGATAGATTTTCCCATCATCAGAGAGCAATTTCCTACTGCCTTCACATTTAGGGTTACCTTTCCAGCAGAGCCCTTATCCATGAAGCAGAGACAGTGGTCAGGACCAATCAAACCCCCAAGGTCTCAATTTGAACATGTCTTTGTGGCACCTTTAAAAAGGCTGTTCATAATATTAAAACAAAACAAAACAAAAACAAAAGGAAACAAACAAACAAAAAAATCATCCCACCAAAAACTGGCACCAACCAGAATTCCAGAATCTTTGAACCCATTCTACAAACACGAGGGAACCTAAGGTACACACCAGCTTCAATAAAGCTGCTGTGTAAATGGCATTTAAAAATCACTGTTATCACCACTGACAGAGATGACGTCAGCTCTTTGCCACCTGAGTAAATAAATATTTATAAGGTGCTGTAAGTCTGAAGAATGTCACACTGCTCCAATGGACTTCATTTCCAGGCAAGAGTGAAATGGGCATCAACAAGAACCCCATCACCACATTTGATGAGTTGCCCATTCTCTTCTCTAATACAGGTAAGAGTGCTATTTTCAATTTCTGCTCTTGGGTGGAAAGTCATCCTGAAATTGAAGCCACTTCACCGTCTAAGTGGTTAGAAGAAAGTTAATCTATCAGGACTGAGGGAGTAAGTTGGACAAGTATTGTTCCCTTGAGCAAACAGGGAAAGCCAGGACACTTTTTCATTCCTTCAGCTGCAGTTTTTCTATCAGGCTTCTAGTTAGAAGAAAAGAGAAACCCATTAACAGACTGTTTTTTGTTATGGTGGTGGTTGTTTGTTTGTTTATTTGTTTAACTTACAGTTTATGATAAAATTTCATAGCCACTTCCACTATTCTGGGGAGCATTCCTATTATGGGAACTGGGAAAAAAAGAGAAATGCCCATTGATGGCTGCTTAGGGTGTGCTAAACAATAAAAACCCGTGGGAGACTGTCAGGAAGGACTAGGAAAAGTCACAGTGCTACTTGTGCCAATAGATAGCAGTATGTGGGTTGCTGAGGACCAGCCTCAGCTTGAGAGAGAGTCCTGAGGAAGGCCTGTTAGAGTCAGTGATGGATGCAAGCTGATAGCTCTGTGTTCTGCTGGAGATAGCTTTCTGCTTGAGATCAATCTCTCTTCTTGACCAAAGCCAAGTCTTTATTTTGCATCAGCTACTTCCTTAGGAATTACTTATCAGTTCAGTGATTTAACCCCAGGTTCCTATTTTGAATATCCCACAAATCAACATTTTATGACCTTAGACCCTTGGCTCTAAAGATAGAGCCCTGACCAGGAGCAGCCAGTTCTGCTTCTTTGGAGTTGGAAAATGGCCCCATTGTTCTAATAAATTATCACTAGCCTTCTGTTTCCCAACTCTTTGATGCCTAAGATTGACTGTTCTGGATCTTGCTCTGTAGACAGACTTTGGACCCTGAGATTTCCCTGGCTCTGTCTTCTGAATGCTGGGATTAAAGATGTGTGCCACCATACCTGGACCTAAGCTTTTCTTTACCTAGAACATGCTGTGTTCCAGGCTGGCATTGAACTCAGAAATCTGCTTGCCTTTGTCTCCTGGGATTAAAGGTGTGTACCACTATTCATGGCCTGAGATTTTCATGGCTACTATTCCTCAAGATCTAGATCAAAAGCCTGTGTTTTCCAGCCTCAAGATCTGGATCATAAGTATGCCCTCCATTCCTGGATCATAGTTCATTCCAGTTAAACTACAAGTTCAAACCATTCCTTGTTCAACTGCTGTTCAACTGCAAACACAATAAGCTTAGCTTAGTGGAATCTTGCCCTGAGACCAATACTCCTTAAAATCTCTTTATCTCTTTCCTTCATATCTTTCTGACAAAGCTGACTCATTAGGGCAGATGCCTCTGTGTTTTCAGGTCCATGAAGACACTCATACAATTCATATTTCATCCTTTTATTTTTACATAGTTGAGAAGTTCTATAAAGAACAGTTTTTACATTGATTTATATATTCTTGAACTCATGTTTTCAGATTTTGTTTCCCCACAGTCTATGGGGTTTACCTGAAGAACACTGTATTGACCATTTTGCTGAGAAACACCAGATACATTCTTGATTCCTGGAATGGTGCTGTTTCTGATTATCATGGAGTAGAGAAACAATCCAAGATAAAACTCGGCAGGGAGAATATTTCCCGAAGGAGGAACATAAAATAAAATGTATATATTATTATATAAACAAGCTAAACACCTACAGCAAATGTCAGCACCGGAGAAGACCCGTGCCCTGCTAGCTCTGCTTCAGGGGTAGGAACCCTGTCATAATGTCCCTTCCTTGGCCATGCTGAGCCTGGTAGTGGATATCCCTTCAATTAAACAGAATAAGTCACCTACATGTGGTTCAGTTCCCATGTCTAGATGCTTATTCTGCAGCTGAAAATAAATGCTTTCCAACAAGAATTTAGGTTGATGATTACACATTTCCTCATGCCATCTTTGACAATTTTTTATTTAAATAACAACAAAGAATTATTTGAAAATCTGCTATATATGACAAAATTCTGCACAAAATTTAATCAATACATCAGCACAGATGGGGAGAGAGCCAGGAGTACACACATCTCCTTGAGAGACTATTGCCAGTTAATGCTTGCTTGGGATTGGGGCTGGTGGGTAGAGTCAGATGTGTGTGTGTGTGTGTGTGTGTGTGTGTGTGTGTGTGTTTGTGTGTGTGTGTCATTTTCTTCAGTGGTGTAATCACTGATATGTTGCCTATCCTACAGTAAATAACCCCACATTCAAGATCATGCAAGCAACTTCAATTAAACTCCTAGCTCACACAAAATAGGACAAAAGAAGATTTGTTACAAGATGAGGCAGGGGGATGAATGAAACAGGGATGGGAAATAGTTATAAATCATTATATACATCCATGTATGAAATCATAAAATGAATGTAAAACAAAACCAAACAGATCAATGTTTTTTGTTTGATTTCTACCCTAGTATTTGGAGAAGGGAGAGAATGAAGAATGGTATAGAAGAGGGAAATATTTGTTTTTGGTATTTTCACAATTACTTTCTGCAGTTCTTGCCTATTTTAGAACTCTGGGAAAATACAGGCATTTGCCAACACTACACACAAACTTTGCCTTCTCAAAGCAGCCCTAGCTCCCATAGTCCCTTGTGGCATCAAAGCTTGTACTTCCCCCTTCGGTATTGTGGTCTCACATTTTTCCATTTTGTTTTCTCTTTATCCACATCTCTATATGTATCTTTAACAGGCTAATTTTCACAATAATGTATGCTTTTAGTGCTGTGAACGTATGTGTATGTTATTGTGGATTGAATCGCGTGAACTGTGAGTGTTCTATCTTTGAGCAATTTCCTTGTTTCTTATTTCTTATTTTATATAGGATCTCACTAAGTTGTTCAGTGTGGTTTCAAAGTCACTTTGTAGTTAGGCAGGTCTTGAGTTTGCAATCCTCCAGCCTTCAGCCTGATTATCAGCAATTACAGGCTTGCTTTGCCAGGCCAGACTATGGGCTTTCGATTCATCATAAACTATAAACACGTGAATATTTCAAAGTGCAAATATTGACCACAGTAGACAAGTAATTAAGGCAGACTGTGCTACATATATAGCTTTAAACCTGAAGACTTTAATTATTCACAACATAAGATCACACAAGCCTATTTGTTGACACATTTTACCCCAAACTACAAATATTATGGTTTAAAATAGACATTTAAAAAAATGCTTGGGTTTAAACTGAGTACCTTGGAGGTATTACACAAGTAAATTACCAGTGGGCTACATTTGTGCACCAAATCAAAATTTTAATTCTTTCACCAGATATAGTGGAGCCCATGCGTAATCCAAGAACTATCTAAGTTGGGGTACAGTGAGATTGCAGCTCATAAACAGACAGAGACAGAGACAGAGACAGAGAGAGAGAGAGAGAGAGAGAGAGAGAGAGAGAGAGAGAGAGAAAGAGGTAGAGGTAGAGGTGTATATTTGCTTATGAACATCATTAATAAGCAGATACTGGCTAAAATGTATACTTGTGTCAAAAAATTCATCAAAACATTTAAAAAACACACAATACACAAACAAAATACATTTTAATGAATTATGTTGATTTTTATTGAATACTTGTGTGACACTTGCCCCTTGAGGACTGGTTAACAATTTATATTTACAGTATATCCTTACCGCTCCAATGTCAAAACTTAGGAATGATCATTAAAAACAGTAATTTACTCATGAATTTACCAAATACAGTAGGAATTTGAAACTAAATTTGTACATTTTTAACACTTGTATTTTACTTTGCTATTGAGCATTAACAACATGGGAGTTTATAATGCAATATAGGAATGGACAAATATTAAAAGCATATTTAGAGCAAAGATGAACTTCAGCTAATCATATTTCATAACACTCAAAATATATTCTTTTAATATAATTATATAGGTCCAACTTACCATATATATAAATGTCCTGTGTAGGTTTTATTTTGGTCAAAGCTCTGATTTTAATAAGCCTTCATTAACTGCTAAGCAATAGTATTCATTAGTAAAGTAAGGCCTATAATAAAGTTACATTATTTAGGTTAAATAAATTTTGAATTAAAAACATTTGATAACCTCGTGTGCGTGTGTGTGCGCACGCATGTGGTGTGTATATGTGTGTGTGTGTAAAGCAGAGATAGAAGTCAGGTGTGTTCCTCAATCATTCTATTTATGTGTCTGTGCCTTGTGTAACTGCTCACGGAGAGGCCTGCAGAAGTCAGAAGAGGGTGTTGGAGCCTCTAAAGTTGTAGTTGCAGGTGGTTGTGACCTACCTGAGGAGGATCTTGGGAATTAAACTCTGCTCCTCCACAGAAACAAAAGGTGCTCTTCACCTCTGGCCCATCTCCAGCTTTCCACCTTGTGTGCTGAGACAAGGTCTATTATTGAGCTCAGTGACTCACCAGACTGACTGGCCAGCAAGCCCCCAGGATACTCATATCTCTGCCCCTTTAGGTCGGGGCTTAGGTTTGGATGTTACTAAACGCAGCTTCTGAAATGGTGTCAGAGGATCAAGTACTCCTGCTTGCACAGCAAGCACCTTAATGACAGAGTCATTTTTTATGGCTCCCTTATTCTACAGACACTTTTAGCAATACAATAATCTCCACTGGAAAACTGAAAATCTGCAATAACTTTCTCTAGAGCGTAGTGACCACATTCTAAGGTATACTACTTAAGGCTCTGAGGATATGCTAAAAAAGGTCAATGCCAAGATATTGCATTTTGATACAATGAGTACTGACATCAGTTATTATATTTTTTGACAAAACAAATACATCCCTCAAACAAAATTAAATACAATTAGTGCTTTATTTAATATGTAAATTATTATTGGTTTGGTATATAGTTTCTGACCTTCAGCACTTTCTTTCTAAAATGTTAAAAATCAGATGAAGAATTGGAAAGTCATCACGTGTCTTAATAGTAAATTTAAGTAAAATAGAGAGAAGTAGTAGTTGGCTTGGGATTTAACTGTGCTGTCCCAGATACAATGGTGTGCACCTGTGCTTCAGTTCTCTACCCATGGGTACAGGATTCTGAGATCAGTAATGGGTAAAGTGTTAAAATAAAAATCATTCTCGACACTGGTCAAATTACACTAGGAGTAACACAACAACAGTATGACCACTGGAACAGAAAGGCAGGAGAATGATAACTAGATCACTAAATACACACAAAAGCTCAAAGTTCATCAAAGTTATTTTGATGCTTATCTCCAACAAGCAACCTGCTCTTTCCATGGGATGGATTAAGGTTTATCTCATTTACGGAGCACACATCATCCAACATGGTCGGTCGTTCTTGGTAGAAATACAGTGAGTTTTCTGAGATAAAATTGGGAAACACAACAAAAATGTTCACAGGCTGCCTCCAAATTTACAAAAATCTCGAGGCATCATTCCAGTTTGTAAAAGTATGAATTCTGTTGATAATAATAGAAAGAACACTTAAAATATTTTTGAAGCTCCCAAGTTTTATGTTATAAGATTCTAAAGATCAATAAATATATCTACTTTCTTGAGAAATAAGTAGTGTTAAAAATTAAGTAGTGTTCCAACAGAGGCTAGTATTTTTCATTTAGAGATTGGGGTTCATTCCAACCCAGTGTTTGATTAACTGATGTGCAATAGCTCGGCTCGGTGGCACAAAGAATGCTTGCTGCTTCCCTTTAGTAAGGACATCCATGACCTAAAACACAACCATAATAGGACACATTAGAGGGCCAGCTAATGTAGTATTTCCACTTGGTTTAGTGAATCACAGCTTCAATTTTTAAATGTTTCACAAAGGCATATGAAAACAAGGCCATGAAGAAAAGCAAAATGTATGTCCTGCTTTTAACTTCAAAGAGAAGACAACCTTTTGGTATGGGTTCCTTCTCCTTTAATCCTGAAATAATAATCTGATTTGTTTTGTGAATATAAGATAAAAATTAATTTCATATGGATAAAGCCATAAATGGCTCTCCATTTTTAAAATATTTTATGTCCACTTTTTTCTATACATTTTTTTGGCTAAAAACAGTTCAATAATTTATCATTATTACTTAGAGGTATGATTTTTTAAAAGTTCTTATGAATATATATTATCACATATATTTACATAGTGACATGTCTTTCTTGCCCTTCAGTATATTTCTTTTTCTTTGTACTATGTATATATTATTTATGTATAGAATATATAAATAATATATATAATATATAAAATATATTTTTAATAATATATATTGTTTTAAAGATGGAGTCTCATTATGGAGTCTAGGATGGCCTGAGACTCACAATGTATTGTATGTATTATGGAGTCTAGGATTGCCTGAGACTCACAATGTATTGTATGTATTATGGAGTCTAGGATGGCCTGAGACTCACTATGTATTTCACTCAAACTCTAGGTAACTCATATGCTTCAGCACTGTCTTTCAAAATACACAGAAAGTTCAAAGTTCAAACATTTTACTGACTTTTTTTGAAAGCTATTGGCTTTAATGTCTGAGATTACTAAGTGCGATGTCTGAGCTAATAGAAAGACTTTAAGTTCACTGAAAGGGATTTTTATTCAATCATAAGCAGGGCCAACATGTGAAATCTGAAATGGCCCACTATCATCATTCTAGGAGAATCTCACAGAATGACGCAGGGGACACATCAACAATGCCCATTTTCTCTACAGAATTATCAGTTACATTATAATCCATTCATCAGGAGAGGGCTGCTGCCATTCGTTCGACTTGCTGAGAATATGTTTCCATGCTACATGCCCAAACCAATACTATCACGGAATAATCAATACAACAAGGAAATTAAATTGAACTTTACCTGTTCTCTAGTGAACCATCGGGCATCCTCTATTTCATTCTTGTCAACTTTAATTTCTGTAGACACTGCCACAGCTAAGCAGCCAATCATTAACGAGGAGGGCATTGGCCATGGCTGACAAGAGACATACTGAACATGGCCAACCTTGACTCCGCTTTCCTCTTCCACTTCTCTCCGCACAGCATCTTCTATTGTCTCCCCTAATCAGAGGAGGCACAAGAACAAGTGGCGTCAGCGTGACTGGGACACTGGCAGCTCCAAACAGCTCAAACACTTTTGAAACCACATCTGGAAAGAGCCCCCATTCAATGAACGCTCATGTTAGACTGGAAGCAAAGAAAAGTATTATGTTTGCAAGTATGTGGCCACAAACGGAGGATCAAAATGCCTCAGGCGACTTTCATTTCTTAAAAGCTACAATATGACAGTTCCATAAAAGAAACAATTCCAATTTCTGCAACTATCATGTAGCATTGAGTAAATATTATTAAAATTTTTATTATCTCATGTATCATCATTCCTATGCCATTGTTTTGAGTTTATAAATGGCTAGTGTTTCCCTCCATTAAAAATTTGTTTTATTTTGAGGTATGGTCTTATGTAGCTTATTTTGGCTTTGAACTTGCTATATAGCCAAGGCTATCCTTCATCCTGATTCCTGTATCTACACTTCTCAAGTATTGGGGTTACAGACAAACCCTATACATGCCCTATGACATCCAGCTTTTGTTAAAACCTTGAAACTTGAAATCACAATGAAGTATTTCTCAACATTGTTTTGCTTGTGAATGAATGTTCTGAGTTTGTTGGAATTCCAAATAATAAAATGATTTTAAGTAAAATGTATCTGGGTGCTTAGAAATTTTAAAATGTATTAACGGTACTTAATGAGACACATTTTAAAATATACATTTATTTCAAATAGATTGATGCTTCCCCTATATACCAGGTCTTGTATTTACTCCAAGGAGTACACAGTGAAAATAAGTCTAGACTAGTGGAAGAGATTTGTCCAGGCATAAAAACAGTACATGCCAACATCCAATGTTAACACAGGCTAAAACAACAGCACAAAATAGACAAAGGACACAAATATCTACAACGGAAAGAACAGGGACACTAGATGTGTGACGGACATTTTACAATGATGTTCCATCAGAAGAGCATTGGAACCTCATGCAGAAATAACGCCCTCTTTCTTACCTCTCTGAGCACAAAGTACAAAATCTGGCAACTGAAAGCCCCATGCTGGGCCTGGTGGCACTTGCCTATAATAATCGCAGCCCTTGGGCTGCCATGGCGCAAGGACCGTGAAAAGTTGGGAGCTCATCTAGGTTACAGGTGAAAGACTCATTCAAGTGCCAAAGGGTGAAGATTCCAGTGTGGTAAAGCTATGGACTAATGTACCATTCACGTGCTGGTGGTGCTGATGTGAGCTAGGGGGAACACCTCAGAGAGGCACTTGCAACAGTTAGTCAGTTTAATGTGCTAATATATGCAATGGTGACTCTATCTACTTAAATAACTCTTGCAAGCATTCATAAAGAGATGAACAAAAGTACTCACTATAGTGCTCTTTTCAAAAGCCAAAATTTTGAAATTAAATAGCCACATATTTAATTTATTTAAAATTAGACACATGAATATATATATATATATATATATATATATATATATATATATATACATATATATGAGAATTCGAGGGAAATACAACTTAGTTGTTTTAAAATGGCTTATATTTTAAAATGTTTTATTTACTTTCTTTCACATGTCATGTTTTGATTTCATTTCTTTCCCCCAATTCTTCGAAGACCCTCTCAATCTCTGTACCTATCCAACTTCATGTTCATTTTCTTTCAAAAAACAAAATATTAATGAGATAAAAACAGAGAGAGAAGAGGAGGAAGCAGAAGAATAGAATCATGATGATGATAATGATAATAGTAATTATATCAATAAAACAAAACAAAAAAGGCACAAAAATCCACCGAGGCCCTTTGTGTTGGCCAACTACTCCTGGGAATGGAATTATCCTGGCGAGTGACTGAAGGCACTCAGTGACACTCCACTGGAGAAACGTGATTTTCCCTTTCACAGAAGGCATCAATTTCTCATGACCTCTTCATTAAAGGTCGTGCTTTGTGTCCACGTTCCCTTCTCAGGACAACATGGTGACTGAGAACAAGGACTGAGAAGTGACTGCCTGGGTGTGAGTCCCTTCTCTGTCACCAGTGATTTTTTGTAGGCAGCCCTTGTGCTACAGTGACCTCACCTGTGAAAGTGCTGTAACAGTACCCACTTTACAAGGCTGTAAAAGGATCACAGGATTTAATATAGGCAAGCTTCCAACTGAGGGCCAGGTGATATATGTTTACTACTATCATTACCTAACAGGGCAGATTAGCATTGCATGTTGAGATTAAACATTACTGATCCCGACAAGTTCATTCATCTGTTCTGGGATACCTACTAAAATTCTATTGCATGGTAAGTATTGGCTCTAACTGGCTAATAAAAACGGATGAAAGAGATCATTTTATCTCCGAGAACTGGCATGCCACAAAAGTCAATAATCTATACATATGTATTATAAGGTGGTGTTGACTACTCTAGGGAGAGTCAGGCAGAATGCCTGATATTGTGAATGCAGGTGTGGACCCTAATGACTCTATATGGGATAATCATGTAACCCTTAGAAAGGGTGACGTGGGCGTGGTGGCACACGCCTTTAATTCCAGCACTCGGGAGGCAGAGGCAGGCGGATTTCTGAGTTCGAGGCCAGCCTGGTCTACAGAGTGAGTTCCAGGACAGCCAGGGCTATACAGAGAAACCCTGTCTCGAAAAACCAAAAAAAAAAAAAAAAAAAAAAAAAAAAAAAAAAAAAAAAAAAAAAAAAAAAAAAAAAAAAAAAAAAAAAAAAAAAAAAAAAAAAA
>LR751461.1:52368-162745 GCA_902729485.2 Mus minutoides
AAAAAAAAAAAAAAAAAAAAAAAAAAAAAAAAAAAAAAAAAAAAAAAAAAAAAAAAAAAAAAAAAAAAAAAAAAAAAAAAAAAAAAAAAAAAAAAAAAAAAAAAAAAAAAAAAAAAAAAAAAAAAAAAAAAAAAAAAAAAAAGAAAGGGTGACGCTTAGGTCTAGCATAGAAGAGAAGTGTTATCTACCCGAATGACTTGGCAAAAAGCAATGCATAGCCAAGCAAATACTAAACTTTCAGTAAACAAATGACCTTACCTGTAAAAATCTGAAAGTGATACAATGCTTAAATTACATGATTAAATTAAAATACCACTGAAAATATTTTGGGATTGGCAAGATAGCTCAGCAAGTAGGCACTTGCCGCCAGGCTTGGTGGCTTAAGTCTGTCATTCACATGGTTTAAGGAACAAATTGACAAAATCATTCTCTGACTTCAACAGTGTACCTCTTCATACATACGTGTACACACACGAAAGAAGACCGCAGTATAAATTTAATATTTTTTCTGTTTTATAGCATGGCACTTACTGAATTGTATATCTCATATGCTGTCTTTTAAAATTCTAAAAACCAGTTAGTATGGGCTTACCAGGCTCAATAAATCCAGCAAGACAAGTGAACATGCCCGGGGGAAATCGTTTTTGCCTGCCTAGAAGACATTTGGTTCCATCTGGATGGATGACCTGCATAATTACGACTGGATCTGTTTAAAAAAGAAAAACAGACAAATCGGACACACAAGCAACAGTAAATATAGTTAGACTTATTATGCAGTAATAACAGGCAGGTATAAACTCCTATTTATGCGACAGTCCCCCTTTCTGCTCCCATGTGCTCAATAAATACCTGAGGAATTACAGACTGTCTTTAGTAAGTGAAAGGAAGGTGATTTTTGCTGTCCTTCTTTCCAATCTTAGCAACATTTACCCTGTGCTTCGGGTGTCCTAGGCACAAGTGTGTGTAGATAATATACAGACGTTGCAAATGGACGTTTACTAAATAACACAGTTTGTTTTCCCCTTTCATCCCAGTCCTCAAGAAACTGCTTTAAAAGTGAGTGTGCCTCTTCAGTTGGGTTTGAATCACCGAAATAATAACGCTTAGGTATCAGTTCATCTCTCCAGATGCCATGAACCTCAAAACTCCTCCTCAGGAGACCATGAGTGAGAGAGCAAGGGACTCGGTTATCAAGCTCTCCGCTCCTCCCTGGTGACCACTCCAGAGACCGCTGAATCAGTGCACTTCTCTCATGGCTTAAGGGCCAGATTGTGGATTTCTCTAGCTAGAGAAGAAATACAGCAGCAACCAGGAGGAAAGAGGTGTAGAGGAAATGAACCCGGATGAAAAACTAGCTTCAGACCCCAAGGCTGGGTAATGTCTCCAATGGGCACTGGATCACTGGAGACTTCATTACCGCGGCTGCATAGGAAATCTGGACTCACTTTGAAATGCTGCAGAGCCAAGTCGGTGGTGAAGAGTGCTTGCAGCTCTCACAGAGGACCAGGTCATAATCTAGCATCCACACTGGGCAGTTCTCAGGGAACTGTGACTGGCGCTCAATGGTATGACACCCTCTTCTGGTCACACATAACACCTGCACACATGGATTCACACCTGTATACACACACATATTCATATGTATATGCAAACACACACACAGAGGTTGCATGCACACACACACACACACACACACACACACACACACACACAGAAGCACATTATAAAGAAAGAAAAACCTTACCAACTCTCGGGTAAGATGTGTTGTGGACGCCTTGGAGACTAGGGCAATTCTCTCGTACACACACTCTTTTGTAGCCCCCTTCCTCAATTTTAGTCGCACTGCCACAGGTTGGGCAGAACTTGTATCGACTATGCCACGCAAGCACGGATCTTGCTTGAGCTACCACACCTTTAGAAGGAAGAACAAGAAGTTTTATTTCCACAAGAGGCTAGGGTAATATGTAGGTACTGTGTTTTAAAGCTACAGCAGGCATGCACATTGTTTTCTGAATCACTGCTTGGTCAGTGGCTTTAGTAATTATCTTTATGATGTATCATTATCATTCAATTTTATATTTTTGATTTTTAATCACTTTACTGTAATAATTACATGGGTAAAAGTATCGCACAGCTAGATTAGTGTAGCTACTCAAGTAAGATATTTTTCCTTTCAATTTAATTTTCTCTATGACAAGTGAGAATCAGAATTCATTTTAATTTGAATAGGATGGATGTACCCATAGATCAGGCTTCTGCTATCGGTACTCAAGATCTGTATATACATGATATGAATATACACTGCGTTTACAGATAAAGCTTTATAATAGAGAATATGAAAATTTAAATTGGGCTATAGGTATAGCTGGGTGGAATACTTTTTTAGTGTTTGAGAGTCTTTAGACTGTGTTTGTAATTCTGAAAAAAAGAAAAATAAAAGACAAAACGAAACTCCCCAACAATCCATTTTCTTTACATTTTGCTACATTAGACGTGGTGGATTGGGAGAAATATTACTTGCAAATCATTGGGAGTTATCTCCATTATTAAGACGCTGATCATCCCATTTACTGTGGGACATAACTGGCTCTTAGTCCTTGCACATAACATATAGCATATAGCACATAGAATATAGCATATAACATATATCATTTATTTATAATTATCTCCATTAACCATGGCCAATGGAATTTATCTTAGGATATCTACACTCTGGTTCAAGCTCTTACACTGCTTCTTCCAGGACATTATGACCTCACAGAACCTGTACAATTAAGGTCATTAGACTAGGAACATTTCAGAGGCCTGGTGAGCTTAATTTCCTTAAAATATAATGCAACAACATTTAAAGTGGGAAATTTATTCACTAATAAAAATTATATCACTTATCTAAAGAAACACAGGTATCATTAACTATTTGCCTGTTATATAACTAGCCTAATTTATACCATAGTATTTACTAACAGAATCTACATACAAAAATATGTATTTAATATTTGACATAGACCATACACCATACTAGATATATATCTATATAGAGAGAAGTAAAAGGTTATGTACTAAAGTAGTTATTACTATGTCCTTACTAGTACAATGAAAAAACGAAGTAGTGCGTTTAGAAGATGAACTTATCATAAAGTTATGCATATGGATCTAAATGTGACTTTTGTTATCTACGTCCATTATTTCTTCCCCTTTCTGTCTCTGCTCTTACTTTAATCTGCCCACCAGCCACAGTTCTACCATCCTACCTCTGTAGTCCCTCCCACTATCCCTTATTCTCTATCTTTATTAGCACCATTCTAACCTGCTGTCTCTCTCCTAAACCACTGCAGTAACTAATACACTCCTAATGAGGCTCCTGACCTCCACTCTTCCTATATATCTACGACTCATGCTTTATGAAGTATGTAGCCAGCATTAAGTTTGTTCTTTAACACACAGACTCGAGCATGCACGTGTGCACACACACACATATACAGAGACATTTCAAATAAAACTAACTTTCTTTCTTTCTTTCTTTCTTTCTTTCTTTCTTTCTTTGTAATAAAACTCTCATTTTTCTTCTTTCCTTTCTCTTTCTCTCTTCTTCTTGCTCTCTCTTCCTTCCTTCCTTTCTCTTTCATGCACTCCCTGGCTTTCTTTCTTTCCTTTCTTCCTTCCTTTTCTTTCTTTCTTTCTTTCTTTCTTTCTTTCTTTCTTTCTTTCTTTCTTTCTTTCTTTCTTTCTTTCTTTCTTTCTAGATATTAAAAAGCCTGACAACAGTAACAAAACAGCCTAGATCTTTGGCATCATGCTCAAAGCACACTAGGGACTCAAACATTATCCATAGAATTATCCAATGAAACGACCACACATGGATATTAACTCCAAGGAAACTAACTGTGGCTGACTGAAGCTGCTGCCAGGACTATAGGAGTACCTTGGAGTGAAACCCTGAGGGGGTTCTTATGTTTCCTGAACACTGGCACGTGCCATCCAGATGCTACACAAACCCACAGCTCCAAACTGTTACCTAGACAGGCAAGCATATTCATTCATTCATTCATTCATTCATTCATTCATTTCTCACCAGCCTCCTTTTCTTTCAACTGCAGAAGAGCTGGCATTGGTGGGTGGAGAAAATAACAATTTTCATGTCTTTGCTTAAACTCTTCAGCAGCACCGGGTTCAATACCGAGGGCAAACCACGCAACCAAACCATCCTCCTCTTCCTCTGGGACTCCTCCGGCCTGGGCGTGAGAGCCTTTCCTCATCTCAAGCTCGACTCCAAGGAACACCAAGGTGATCTTCTCAGGCTGAGCCAAGTAACCCTTTACATCCGTGTAGTTCAGCTGGCAAAGCCTGACTTCTGGCTGCTGAGAGCTTTCTTTATTACCACCTAGGGTAACCAGGGGGTTCAAGTCTGAGAAAAGGAGGTAAACTGTGGTGGGGTGGCTCTCTTTAGCTTGCAGCCAATCAGAATTATTTCTTTTGTCACTCTTCCGGTCCAGTAGTGTTCTGCTAAAATAATTTTCACACTCGTCTACTTCATTGGTTAGGAACCAGGGCTTCTTCCCACCTTTTGCATTAGCTAACAAGTTAGCTATATGCCTATAACCCCAAAATACAGCAATATCCAGGGCGGTTTGCCTCGCTTTATTGACAAGTGATCTGTCACATCTAGACAGAAGAAAAATGGGGAGAAAAAAAAGAAATTAAGTAAAATGTTTCTCTTGTATTTATTTTAGCAAAATACGCACATAGCCCCATTATTTAATGTTTTTTTTTTCTTTTTTGTTACTTGGTTTATAGTTCACTACTGAAGGTTAAAAGAATCTTGTAACAATTGTAAGAAACAGATGATTAATGATAGTACACCTTTAAATAAGATGAAAAAGTGTCTCTCTGTGCCTTAAAGATATGCAAACATTCTCGACTATGGTATAATGAGATGCATATTTTTTATTTAAAACAGGAGAATTAAACTCTCTCTGGGCATTGTTTTTAACAAAGTACCAAGGGTTAACATCTCAAAAAAGAAAGTTGTCTTTTCAACATAGCTTAAAGAATTTGCCTGATATGCATAAGGCCTTGGGCTTAATCCCTAACACTGCCAAAAAAGAAAAAAAAGTTGCTTTAGTGAGAAATCAGGCCCCCTTGCATATAATAAACTGGACAGTGAGCTATTTCCTAGCCCACTGATATAAATATGTCTACAAGAAAATGTGAAAAGACAAGACACCAGAAATTAAAGCAGAAACTTTTTTAGGTAGTACAGGCCTAACATGTTTACCCTTTCTCAAGCAGAAACTGGACCACATCGGGATGCCCGTTCCTGGAGGCATACATTAAAGCAGTCCATCCATTTTCAGAAGTCTCATTGAGAAGAGATGGAGAATGACTGAGTATTCCTGCTAATTTTGCAAGATTTCCTTCTGCAGCAGAACTGTGGAGTTCAGAAATAATTTCCTTTTTGGGATTTCTTTTAACAGAAGACATTTCTTCCTTAAAAAAAAAAAAAAAAAGTGAGAAAGAAAGACCTTATTGACAATTGCACTTCACACGAATGGAAGAACATTATTTAGATGCTGATCTTGGAAAGGCAGCACGTTTCCAAACCAGTACACCTGTCAAATGATAATTCATAGTCAACTGCTACTGCAGTAGAGAAGGGGGATTGGGCCAGGGCACGGAGCGGAGGGGGTTAAAGCAGAGAGAATTAAAGGTAGATGCTTATGGCGATGGGAAGTAGTACTCTGATTCTATACTATGCTATAGATGTCATGCCTCAAAGAAATTATGGCTCCACAGTTATTCAAAAGCTTTTAAAGCTTCATGTAAAAACAATTTACTGCTTAACCTTAACATAACTAATTTTGCAACCCATATGGTACTGAGTTTTGTTCGTGGTGTGAGGTAGACTAGGTCAGGATTTATTTTAATTCACGGATAATTCCTGACTCAGCACCTTTTTTGACATTATCTTTGTCTGGTGGCATGGCCATCGTTGTCACGAATTAGATGACAAGGCACTTCTGTATCTAGTGTTGGATGAAGGTTCTGTTGGCCTCTCTATTGTCCTTGAGGCGGTTTTAAGAATCACTAATGTTGCCTGCCCTGTCACACTGTTTAGTTATAAACAAAGCAAAGCCATGTTTCTTAATGAATGCTATGTAAGTCCCTAATTCTGCTAAAAAAAAAAAATACAGAGAAAAATATTTTCTGTTTCAAGTGTTAACTTCAAAATATTCTTCTCTCTTAATAGTGCAGGTTCAACCCAGAGCCTTGTCTCCTGGATTTTGAAATAGCAATGTGGCTAGTCAAATCCACAGACTAGTCTGCATAAAGTTCAGGAAAACAACCCGCTCCAAGATTAACTTTCTGGTTTGGCATGCGCTTTCCTGTTTGCGTCTTCTGTTTACCAATAATTTAAAACTGCTTATGGCAATCCAAGAAACACGCTGAAAAATCTGTTCACCAAGGAAACTAGGAGTAACCTCTATGTATCTCAATTTACTTTCATTTGGTGTATTTTACTTATTTCCCACTTTTATCATACTGAAATCTTAAATTTCTTTAAAATATTGTAGTCCCCGTTTCGATATTCCAGGGCTTTATTTAGAAGCACAGCTAAGTCTCTTCCCAACTCCTTTTCTCTTAAGTCACTTTCACAAACTCCGGTTATAGTTTCTCCAGCGAGGTTCACTTTTAACACCTCCCTGTTCTCTGCTCAGAGGTCACCGGTTCAGAGGTCATGGTTACTCCCTCACGGCTCTAACAGATCACCCTAGGTGACTTTAGCATTGCACATCCAAACATGCTGTGTCATACAGAACCCCAAAAGCAATACATATGCATAAATCATTCTCTGGACTACGAGGTGAAAGGATAAGCCCCTTTCTCTTTAACTGTCCCAATACCAGTACTACTTGCTAATCATTTACTGGCAGGTTCTTTGAAAGGGGAGAATGGGAAAGTAGTATAAAGCGTCGCCCCTATTTTCCAAGGTTATTCGGAGAGGTCAATAAGGAGAGACTTGGATTTTAAAGGAACTATATTTTAACCAAACCAACATCCATTTTTACTAATAAGAACTTCATGCCCAAATGTTGCCCAGCATGGCTCCAGCAGGCTCCAATGGGCCCTCATAGTGGACCTGTCAATTAGCCCACCCACCATTGTTTAAAATATTCCCCTCACTGGGGCTGTCCAGACCGATTTAACCCATAACGTGCATCCCACGCAAGCAGGGTCTCTCCCAATGGCCACATGCCTTGAAGAGTTATTTTTCTCCTATTGTAAGATTTCTCCTTTCAAGGAGGGGACACCTCCGAAGTAGTTTGTTTTACCCCATCCAAAACTTGGCTGGCAATTTTAGCAGCCACCTGCAGGCAGGCAGCCGCAGGTCGGAGTCGCAAGCCTGCGCCCTCTCTGGCCCGCGCCTAGGGTCACCACAAGTCTGCGAGGGACGTCCTGGACGGCTTGTCCTCGAACATACCGGGGCCAACTAGCGCTTCTAACCCAAGGGTGACCAGAGAAACCAGATTGCGACGGAAGACTCCTCGGTAAACTTAGTTGTCAGTTTTCCCGGTGCTGGAGGCAGCCTTCCGGACTTCCGGCAGAGGGCCACTGCCCTCGCATAGCTTTATGGGAGATGTAGTTTACAGGCCATCGTCAGGTCCAGGAGGCAGATTAAGGTGCAGGTCGGGTAGGGGTGGGGACTGGACTTCAGGATCTTCAGGTGCTGGGAAAGAACACTAATTCTTCCCCAAAATGGAAGTGTGTGGAGCAAAATGCTGGCGTTATGATAACGAGGTCTGTGGAAATTATTTTGTTTTTTTAATGTTTCTTATCCAGCTCCCCAACTTTCCTTCCGACAACGTATTTCAGTGACATTGAGTTTTCTATAGTATCATGAAAATGCTAATGTCTGATCACACATTAAATTAGGATCAACCTCTACATATGATTTGATTGGTCTTGCTTTCCAGTCTTTCTATATTGAAGTTTTAAAATAATTTAAAATATTAAAACAAAATTGTGATCTTTCAGGACTTTTTCTTCCAACCTACCTTCTCTTAAATGACTTACCACAAATTCTTGCTGCACAGTTTCTCCAGTGAAATTTACTTAGATTCACAAGTCACTTAGATATGTGGCCTTAAGCAGGTCTCTTATCTCTGTAAAAGCCCCACTTCACATTCTATAAAATGCCACCACAGAGTCTGCCTACCTTATTAAGAATTCCTTATAAAGGTATGTTTGGAGATTCCATAATCCCTCCTCGACTCTAGGTTTGCAGAAGATGCATGAAAAACTCTTGGGACCAGAGTTGATACCCACAACACAATATTCTTGCTTTTATCAATTTAGTTTCCTATGATTCCATTCTCCAAAGTCTACAGAAATTATGTGACTCTTTGAATAGTTTGGTCTTTAGTGGTCTTCTACTCCCCAATCCAGGGAATGGTACTTGTCTGTCAGCAACAACTTCAGGAGCATTTTAAGACTGGACATTGCATTCTGTACCTTCCAGGTCCTTTCTCACACTAAGGTTGCATATATCTGTTGACAGTGTGATGCTTGAACTGGAAATTGAAGCCAGAGCCTCTTGAGTACATGATAAATGTATTATAGTCAACCTACTACCCAACTATACGTCTATGACTGCTTCTCAAAGTTTGTGCTATGTTCCTTTCTGTGGGTAGTTGTGTTGATTGGAAAAGATTGGCCTTTACAGGGTCATGTATTTGAGTACTTGATCCTCCTCAGTTGGTAGAATTCCTTAGGAAGGATTAGGAGGTGTGGCTTAGTTGGAGTAGGTGTGTTAATTGGGAATGGGACTTGAATTTTCAAAAGCCCATGATATTCCCCATTAGTCTCCTTTGTCCAGACACCTGCCTCCTACTTGTAGATAAGATATGTGAGCCCTCAGCTATGGCTTCAGCACCACACCTGTCTGTCTGCCTGCCACCATGCTCTCCACCACGATGCTCGTGGGTCTATCTGCTGAAGCTATAAGCAACCCCCTCATCAGCTTTTCATTTATAAGTTGTCCTCACCATGGTGTTTTGTCACTGCAGCAGAGAAGTAAGTAAAGAATAAATAATTACCAGATACATCAGAGATATGTCTAGATATTTCCCAAACTCACACTTTATTCTCCTTGATCCACCATATGTTGGGGACAGCATCTTTCTTGTGTGCTAGTAGTAGCCTTCCTCCTCGACTAGGGCCACCCTTTAGGTTCCCTTGTAGGCCCCAATCTCGGTTCCTTTACTGGATCCATGGATATTTATAGGCCTTGAATATACCCTAAGTGGCTGTTCCAAACCTTCAGGAAAAATACAAGCATATCCTTATTTCAACATTAGCATGGGGGATGGGCCAAGCTACTTTTCCTTCATAGGTTTTTCTCTTGACCTTTGACAACCAGTGTTGTTTGCAGCAGTGAAATCATCCTCTGAGAATGGAATATATCCATGGAATATATCTTCAGTAGTTTGTCCCTTTGGGTTGTATGGAATGCCTGTGTCATGAACTATTTTATGTGGGGTATAGAAGTTTTGAAATGAAGAAGAGGTAAAGCAGGAACGTTATCTGTCTTGAGGGGCTGTGCACAGCCCAGCACTAGGTGCATTGCTTAACTATTTGTCTAGCCTGTTCTAAAGAGATGGGAAATTCCTTGCAGAAAAAAAGAGGCATTTTGATGGTACGGAAAACTCATGACTATCGTGAGCTTGTATTATGGTGGGATGCATAGTAGCAGGGAAATAGAATAAGGGCCTCAAGACCACGGTATTGTCCTCAATATTACTGTTAGCTAGTGGTGTAGGAGATATGAGTGTAATTTAATATGACCAACGTAGCAAGAACTCTGGTGGTGTTGCAATAGTTTCCAAGTCCTATGGAAAAGATGGTACCACTGTTCATCCTAACCAATATAGACTGTCTCCAAGGCTTACATTACTTTTGTTGCATAGGGCCAGTCACTATAATTATTGATGGGGGAAAAGGCAAAATTCTCTAAGATGGTGTAAGCTGCAAAGAGTTGTGCTCATTGAGCTAGGTGTGGGATATGCATTGTCCTTTAGGACCCATTGAAGAGTGCTGAGCAACTACACAGTTGCCAGAAGTGTAGACAGTGTTAACTGAAGCAAGGGCTTGAGATCCCAAGACAGGAGTGGATACAAAGTGCAGTACGTTACATAGTGGAAGATGAGAATCAAGTGGAGCAGGTTAATCAGTCAAAGGGTGTTGCCAGGCAGTGGACCATTAGCAGAGCCAGTATTATTGTACCTAGCATTTCTAATGCATTTGTGTCCCTTTGATATTAAGTTTGCCACTGAATCCTAGTAAGAGTTAAGTACCATGGAGGGAGGATGTCCCCAAATGTCCTGCTGTTGCAGAGTATCTCATTAAGGATCACTGGCAATTTTAGGATTGCTAATGAAAGAGGCAAGGCAAGTCCCATCTCGGTACTTGAGTATGGGACATAGCCACTTCCATTGCAGCTAGAGTCATCCTAGCCTTGGAACTAAGATGGTGTGGAGAAAAGGCTTGGACTTCTAAAGTTTTGGAAAAGAGGAGAAAGTTCCTGTGTGGTGGGGTTAAGTGAGGGTCTGAGACAATATCATCCAACAGTTTTTGATAATCATGAAGAGTTTTGAGAGAATCCTTGTGAACTGTTAGCTTTTGAGAACAACCTGTGTTTTACTCTCTAATTTTACCCTTGACCCTTTCCTGAAGTAAACTGAAGACCCTAGGACTAAAAGACTGTTCTTATTTATTTATTTATTTATTTATTTTGTGACCAACTAAGATTTCTGCCAATTAAAAAGGATCAAGATGGCTGATTAAAATATCATCCATATCATTGATGTTATAAGTAAGCCTGTACAAGTTAGGCTGTGATGTAATGCCATGACCAACTTAGGGAGGAAAAGATTTATTTTACTTACACTTCCACATCATGGTCCATCACTGAAAGTATTTGAGGCAGGAACTCAAACAGGCCGGGAACCTGGAGGCAGAGGATGGAGGGGTGCTGTGCATGGACTTGTTCGTCATGATTTTCTCAGGCTACTTTCTCATAGAACCCAGAACTACCAGCTTAGGGGCTAACTCACCCTCATGGATCCGGCTCTCTTGAGTTCACCACTAATTAAGAAAATGGCCTACAGCTGGATCTTATAGGGGGCATTTTCTCAATTGAAGTTTGTCCCTCTCTGCTGGCTGGCAAGAACTTGTATCTAATTTATATAAAACTAGCTAGCACAAAGCCATACCATTTTGGTAATATACGGGTTTAATAATCTCAGCAACAAATTCCAGGCACGTCATAGGCATAGGGCTCCATTGCATACCGTGGGGGAAGGATTTTCTATTTGAGAGCACTGTGCTGGTAGATTATGATTAGGTGAAAGAGGGTTAAAGAAAATTTTTTGTCATTACCGTAGTTAGCGGATAGGTAAATGTCCTAGTCACTGTCCTATTGCTTTGAGGAGACATCATGACCAACCCAACTCTTGTAAAAGAATGCTTTTAATTGAGGGTGGGCTTAAAGTTTCCAGACTTTAGTTCATTATCATTTTGGCAGCACACATGGTGCTGGAGAAGTAGCTGAGAGTTATATCTTCATCCACAGGACCAGAGAGACACTAGGCCCGGAATGGAATTTGGAAGCCTCAAAGTCTACCCCAACATTGCCACACCTCCTAATCCTTATAATCCTATCGAAGACTTCCACTACCTGGTAACTAAACATCCAAATATATAAGCTCGTGGGGGCCATGCTTATTCAAACCATCCTAGTGGTAATAAACAAACAAACAACAACAACACAACCCTTTAACTATAATTAATTGAGAATAAGGCTATATCAGTATTAACTAAGGAAACACCATTGCTTGCATGACTTTGTAGCTCTTAAATCCTGTAACAACCTCCATTTGCCTGCTCTTTTTTCTTTATTTTTTTTTATAACAAAGACAGAGTTGTACTATGGACTATTATTATTCTGTGGACTCAGTCTGTAATTCTCCTCCAAACCATTGGCAGCAGTCAGTTTACCACTCCCAAGTGCTACTATGCCTACTATTCCTGGCAACTAGGACTCATATACCCTAGTAGGAATGGCTTGGATCTCCAGGTTAGGGGTTGCAATAAATTGGTTGGTAGAGCTGAGGTCTAACCCCCACTGTCTGATGTTGCTTGATAGAGCTGATGGACAATGCATTTTGGTGACTGGGCATCACGTGTCTGCCCTGTTTGTTGTGGAGCAGCTCTCCAGGGTGATATCCCCTACTGATTCATCAGCCAGGGCAGGCCACAGAGGCTGTTTCCCCCAGCTCTCCAGAGGCTGGCTGTGAGTATTCATTTGTGAACAACTTTCATTATCTCAGTAGATTCTCTGACATCTCAGACATAGGGCTCGGGATACCTTCTAGGGGATGGCCTTGTTTCTTTTTAAATTTGATACTCCTGCGGTGGGTCTCATTAGCAGAATGTCCCGTTTCTTCATGTGCATAGCAGACATGCTTGTTCTCTCAGGGCATACAACTTCCTTAAAGGAAGACAAGAGCCACTGACCTTGAAGGTGGCTAGGACCTATATTAGTATACAATCTAATCATAGTTTGTACATTCAAGCATTTGTGGAAACCCCTGAGGGCCTCTTTATAAGTCTTGTTAGTGTTTTCAAAAGCCAGTTCCTTTTTAAGCACCTTTTCTACTTCAGGATAATTTATATAGAGCTTTGCAGTGTGTAAGAGCTGGGCCATAATATCTATATACAACTCTTCCAGGATCTTGTGAATATCAGTCAGTTAGGAGGTTTTTTTCCTCTTGGTGGGTAACTGTCTTCGTACCCTTAAGGCAGCTATACTAATTTGTTGGTAGACCTCTGTAATTTGTAATTTGCTGGTAGGGTTCTGTGATAATTGGTTGTCAGTCACTTCACAAGGCCAGGTACCTTGAAACATGTCTGGGGCTACAGAAATTCCATAGTTTCAAAATTATGTTGCTTGTGGTCCTGACATAATTCTATAAACCTAGTTTTAATTAACAGGCAACTGCCTGGATGGATGCCAAAATTTTGCCATGACTGACTAATCGGAGGGAGGAGAGGAAATGTTGCTGAGGATATAAGTCCTTGGTTATATGGAGCAGTAAACCCAGAAAGCATACGGCTTGTTTGATCTTAAGAATTTGAAAGGAGTAGTCTTATGGTGCTATGGCATTGGCCTAAGGTTATTTAGTTCGGATTCCTCCAATATGGGTTCACTGTCAAACTATTAATGTCTTTCCCCTATCCTGTTTTCTAAACTTGGCCTGCTGAAAGGGTGAAAACCTTCTCCATTGCATCTATCTGTTGATGGCCCAGATTCGAGGAAACGTAGTGTCATGGGTTGGGTGACCTTGTTGCATGCATGCATCATTAGCCCCAGTGTAAGTGTTTGTGACATCTGGCAAGTTGGGGCAAGCTTGACCCAGGAATCTCCATCACTGGCTGTTTCTCAGGGAGAAGGGGTAGGTTCTTGGTAAACTGAGGGGAAAGACCTATGAGATCAGACTTCTATCCATTCATCTGGAAGAGGCCAGACTTCTCTCCATCCATCTGGAAGAAGTCTGCCTTCTGTGAGGTGGGGACTGTGCATCCATGGAATCACAGTATGAGGCACCATAACCTAAAATTATAAATTGCACTGTGTTCAGGTCCATTGTCCCTGGGTATATTATCCAGATTTTTTTCCTATTCTCTCCCAAGTGGCCTAATGTGCTGTCTCTTTTTCTGGAAAGCAGCATGTCTCCTGAACAGATTCTAAGAATTGCTTGACTTATAATGCCCTACATCCATAATTTCTCAGTCTGACATATGATTGCCTAGATCTAGATTCTACTTGTCTCATATTTCTTACATCCACTAACTGAAATTTGCTTCTCTATCTCTTTATTTGACTGGCTTTCTCTCTCTCTCCCTCCCTCCCTCCCTCCCTCCCTTCTTTCCTTCCTTCCTTACTCTACCTTGGTTTCTTCTTTTTCCTGCCTAAGAGCACTTCTCTTGGGAGTTCTTCCTGTCTAGTCAATGAGAACTCTCCATAGCCAGGCTCCACATCCTTGTCCCTGCTCTGGAATCTCTTGCTGTATTCATTGTAGCTCCAGGGATGGAGTGACCGGGCCAGTGTAGGAATGAAGATGAGACAAACATACAGGAACATAAGAAATGCACAGAAAAGCTGGGATCAGGTGGCCTGGGCTTCCTGATGGAGCAACATAGCACCAGAGAGCTCAGTGTGTACTACATACAGTTAAACAGGGACCTGCTGTTATTGCCTACAGCTGAACAAAGAGGCAGGGTCAGCTCATCTCTGTAGGAGCAGTCTCTGTATGGGAGCAGCCTCAAAGTCATCAATATCCAGGGGAGGGAAGCTGTGGTGGACATTTTCTGCACACACTATCAACATCTGCACCTGGACCACAGGAAGACTTCCCCATCCCTCTGAGCCTCAGAGGAGAAGGCTTTGCTATTTTTTCCCATGAATCCAAGGGTAGAGTTCATGATAGGACCAGCTCATGCCAACAAAATACATTAACTCAGCCCCTGACATACTTCCTTCATGCTCAGTATTACCTTTAACTCTCTATATGGTCCTTAATATAAGATAGTTTGACATGTTACTTCAAAGGAAGGGGTTTCTATTTTTCCTAACTTGTATCAACATAGGTGCCGATTGGAAAGGGAGCTACTACAAACTAAGAAATATACATATTACAATTTGGAATATACCGGCTTGGCCCTGCCCTTGGATTCTCGGATTTAGCAATTTTCTTCTCTTGTAATAATCTTCCCTAGATTTTTAATTATAAGACCCTTCTTGCCATTCATATTCAAGTTCAGATGTTCTTTGAAATCTTCCCTGGAAGCCCAGTTTACAGTAGCTCCCAATTGCTAGTAATTGTCTCCTCCACAGTCTCTAGAACCATTTGGGAAACAGGTACCTGTGCATTTGTGTGGGAAATTACCTATCCTATATTAATGGAGGTGGCAATAACCACTCCCTGTGGGGTGGCACTGTTCTCTTGTTGGAATCCTGAATGGTTTAAACGGACAAAGGAAGCTGAGCAGAAACTTTAAACGTTGTCCCAACCGTCAATGGCTTGTGATCAAAAGCTTAAAGTGTCTGCTGTTTTGACCTCCATGCCCTGACAGTTTGCCCTTGCACTGTGAGCCAGAATAGAGTCTTTCTCCTTAAAGTAGTCTTTGTTAATATATTTTGTCACAGCAACAAGGAAGAGAAACTAAAATAATCTCCTATTGTTATTTTCTTTTCCTTCCTATTTCCTGCCTCTGGTGATTATACAGTACACTTCCCAGTTTGAATGTGGCTACTACATAAGACCACCCTCATCATCCCTACTAACTGTTTCTTGGGTCTGCAGTGTCCACTTGGCATATCAAAGACATTCAGTGAATATTTATTGATGTTGAACAAGTGACTGTCTTCGTGTTAAATCTGGTATATTTGGAATATTGCTACCACCCTTTCTCAAATAACATTTGTCAAGTGTTCATTTGATGTTTCAGGGTTATGTTTACCTTATGCTTATAGAAGTTAGGTTGTGAAATACGATTTTGTTTGTTTGTATTATCGTTCCTTGTATAATGAAGTAATTTACTGGACAAACAAGTGCTCAACTGTAATAAAGGCGATACAACATTTTGCATACAGAGTATAAATATGCAGGTATGGGTCAGAAAATGTATAGAGGGGCTTAGTGCTTACCTCTGTCCCAGTCTACCTCGAAGACTTTTTCTTCTGCAAAGAAAGTATGACTCAAGCTCCTTGCATTTAAGCATGGCCTTGGGATTTGATAATTTCTGGTTAATACCCTACAACAGAACTGGTGACCTTCTGGCTGAAGCAATTAAGAGACAGTCCATAACCCACAGATCTTCATCACCCTGTTAGTGCAATCTGGAAGCATAATAAGATAAAGGAGACAGGACTGGAGTTAACCCTTGGAAGACAGGAGTCAGGGAATGCTGGCAGACCTTTGTGGGCCTGAGTACCAGAGGCCCATGGAGATCTCTGGCCAGGCCTGGTGCGAGGGTTCCAGCAAAGGGAAGCAAGTACGGGCAGGGAGGGGAAGTTGCTGCAGAGGTTGTCTCCACCTTCCTCTCTGCCGAGCCTTCATGGTTACTCAGTGCTGCCCTGCACTGAGTTAGGTCGGGATGGACTGAAGAGAGGCTGACTAGCCAGGGAGGAGTGAGGCAGAGCCTCAGGCGGCCCTTCAGGAAAGTGGATCTCAGCCCAAGTGTTACAGCCCTTAGGACAAAAGGCTCGGACAACGGAGTAGTTCTTGCACCTCTTTTCTTCCCTGGATAGGATTTATATTTGGGGATGATTCAGGGTTTGACAGCAGGTACTTCCCATTGGCTTGGACTGAGAGCTTGGGGAAACCTTATTTGCATGTGGGATGGCTTGGTGCAGCTACTACTTGATTAATGCTGCATACTACTCTGCAGGGGGGCTGTGGGAGGCCGAAGCTATGTGACAGGAGCCAGGTACCTAGGAGGTGTGACCCGAGCTCCTTCCATCCCATGTAGGTGGAAATCACCACCCACCGGGGGCTCCTGGGTTCCAGACCTTTGCTCGACCGTGGGGGACCAGGCTGTCTGTGCACAGCCCACCACCCCACAGACCTTTAGAGATTTGTATGAGCAAGAAGTAAATCTGTGTCTGATAAGCCAGGAAATCAGGCTTGAGCTAGACCCTTGCCACAGCAGTGCATTCTTAGCAGTACAGAACACAGCAAGATGACCTCCAAATTGCGATCTGAAGGGCCAGTCACAGTGAAATCGTGTAGGGGAGATTCTTTGCCAAAAGCTTGTCCTCACCTCAGTAGAACTCTGTCATTTGGGACCCCTGTCTACCTACTGGGTTGCCTCAATCAACCTTAATATGAGAGGAGGGGCCTAGTCTTACTGCGACTTGCTATGTCATACATGGTTGATAGCCCTGGGGGGCATGCCCTTTTCTGAAGGAAAACAGCAAGGAGTGGATAGGGAGAGGGGAGGTAGGGGGAGGGACTGGGAAGAGAGGAGGGGGGAGAAACTGCAGTCAGGATGTGATATATGAGAGAATAAATTAATAAAAAAATACAAATTAGGAGAACCAAGCTAGGAGCTAAAAGTAAGTTGAGTGCTCAGAATGCTAAGGGCGTGGTAACAGTATAGTAGCATCCCGTGTATCAAAAACCACACCAGACCATCTTGACAGAAGTTCTTCTATTCAAGAGTCCTGGCTGGATGAGGGGACACAGGGCCCACTCTGCACTTCCCATCTTGTCTGCATGATGGCCTTTCTCCTCGCTCTGTTTCTGCAAACACCTTCGCCTCTACTTAAAAATTTCAGCACCTAATAGCAGTCAGCAGAGATGACCAGAATAAAGCATCTACCCTTTGCACCGTGTCCATCCTGGATTCCGCTTCATCTTCCAACATGCTCCTTTATGTTTTTTTTTTATGGATACCAAGATGCTTCTGTTCACTGTCGTGGTGATTTCATCTGTCTTCTAATTCTTTCTTTGTTTTTGTTTTATTCAAAACAATTTTCAGTTTTCCACTCTTGGAAGTACATGGAAATGACTGTATTTTTCCACACAAACATCAATTTACTTTATGCATTTAGTTCCCAAACATCAGTTTATTCTTACTTACAGATCATTTCTCCACTTTGGCTGTTAGGAGTTAATGTTTTATGAAGCAGCAACCATGAGGCGAGGAGGAGTTTGACTGATCAGAGACAGGATTAACACTGCTTGAGAGAGCAGCATTCTCTCTGTGTACTCGAGTTAATTGGTGCGGTGATTTAATCACTAAGCTGCCATTCATATCTCGTGTGTATTTTCTGTAAGTCACTTACACTTGATTTTATTTTTTTCATTTTTAGAATGTCTGAGTTGATGAGTATTTAAATGGATTGGTAGCATTTTAAAATGTCCTCAAAGCTGACTGTAGCGTGACATCCATCAGATTCTGTATTCAGTTTTAGTTTAGTTATTTTTGAAGCTTTCAGATGAAAAAAAATCTACATTTAATATTCTGCAACAGGTTGTCCCATCACCTTGCCAAAGCCCAGAGGAGTGCAACATATTTTTTTTCCTTCTGAATTTCACTATTCTTTTTATTTTTTTCCCTCAGGATATTTTTGACCCTAGATACTTTTTCCTTTAAATTTGATGGAGCTGTGATCATGCCTCTGACCTCTAGCCTTGAAAGAAGACGAGTTATGCCTCTCAGGAGTGATGCCTTAGGCACTTTGCAAGTCTGCTGGCAGGATTATTTCCCAGGCTGTGAAGTGATGACCTTCTACCAAGAGTGAATGTCTGCAGCGCACGTAAATTCTACCAGCCATGATTGAGAGCCTTAGCTTTGTTACCTGCTCTATGAATCAGAGTCCATTCTTTCTCTATAGCGGATTGGTAATTTAGTGCTGTATTTAAAGCCACATGTTACATGTGCACACGTGGGTTAATTTACTGTTGCCCATTCTGCTTTCGTGCCTGACATAAGGTTTCTTCAGAGCTAAATCTAGAATTTTGGAATAAATGTGTAGAATGAAGTGCCTGGTGGTCCGAGGACACCTTACCTATTATTTCTAAACAAAGTGCTCTGTCCTGCCCTTCCCGCTGCCCACAACTCTGATTTTAGTATCTCAAAGAGGATTTCTGTTGCCTCCTCAGCTGCCATTACAACAATAATATGTTGCTGATTGCTAAGATATTTTCAGAATACATTAAAAAGAGGAATAACATTTAGAGTGATTAGTGAACACTGTTTGAATCTGCAAGAGAACATTTGTTTTTATTCTCTGAACAGAACTGTCAATCTGAACTCAGTGTATTTACAGACTTTTGAAAAAGATAAAATATTCTATTTCATTTTCTAAGGAATATAATCTTGCTAAAAGCCATGAATATGTATATGATATATATATACATATATATATAATAGATAAGATGGATTTTCAGCATTTTCTAATGACTTTTAATGTTGGGGTCAAATGCTTTACCTATTTTAAGTTTTCATGGACGATCCTTGAAAATCTATTTATTGTCAATATACTGTTTATCCAGTTCCAATATAAATTTGTCTGACAGGATTGTGGGAAGGCAAGAGTTTTTACTGAAGGTCATGTGAAAGCCAGGATAAAGAATGATTACCTGTTTTAAAAGCGCTGGTGGTCATATCACATTTCATTTTTGTCTTAGCTCAAATGTTGTCTGTTGTTGGTTAAAAAAAAAAAAAAAAAAAAAAAAAAACCTCCAACTTAAAACACAAAGCTTTACTGGAAGCAAGACTCCTGTGTGATACAGCCTATGAATGATCAGGCTCCTTGACCTGCAGTATTCTTTAAACTATGATGCATTTATTTATTCAAAAACCTGTAAGGAGTTCTTAAAATGTTGGTGGGTAGAACCTGAAGGAAGGTCCAACTGGATCATAATCTGTTACCAAATCTTTCCCTTTTCCAGAGTTGAAACTTAGGTGGAGTTCAGTTATACAAAATATTTCTAAGTTGTTAAAAACAAATATTTAATCTCCACTAGAGTTATCTACATTGTTTTTTTCACTATTTTTTGGCTTATTTTCTTATTTCCTTACCAAAGGAAATTTGATACATTTGGATACAGATTTATTGGCAAACCCTTGGCCTTTGGAACCTGCCAGGCACAGACAAACAGTCCCACCTTTGCTCACCCACCAGGATGATGCTGGAACTAATTCAATGCTGGATTTTATTGTATGTTAGCCAGTAGCATCTGCTTCACCTCTACCTGCCCTCTCTGCCTGCCTCCTATTCCTTATGACAAATTTTAATTCCACTTAGTTGGGAAAGATTTTAAAAAAAACCTATCATAAAATGGTAAGGGAGTGATTACATTTATTAAAAAAATGCTATCATGAAATCATAACATAATTTTATCATTGTGTTTTTGTGATCTCAAGTAGGATCATATATTATAGCTTGATTTGTAAGCCTACTTTTTGGAAGGACATGTAGGGCCAGGATGTAATGGATGATGAAAGTCACCCTGATTTATAGTTTATAAACTCCAATAATCGGTCTCGGCCTTGCCCTTGGCATTTTGACTAGACCAAAATCATCATTAAGAGCTTTCCCCTGAGACTGTTATACTGGCTTTGTAATGGGTCATCTGGCTCCTCCTAGTATGTGTTTATATTTACCTGCTAGAACAGAGCCAAGTGTTCTTTTGAAATCTGCTTGTTCTTCAGTTTTCTAAGCTGTTTAATTACTATTCATTGAATTCAAAAGAGCATGTAGAAGGTCCTTCCTTTTTTAATTGCAATGCCACTAATTAAAATATATTTATATATTCATTTATGTATGTAGTATATATGCATACATATATATATATATATATATATATATATATATATATATACATAAATATATAATGTTTAAAGCTAAGATGCTTTATATATATTCTATTCTGTTCATGGAATTAAAAAGTGAAATGGTAAGTATTTTAACAATATTATTTTATTTTATTATTTAGTTAACAGTAATTATTTTAACAATAAATATTTCTTTTCACATATGCATTTTTGTTGTGAACTCCTAGTCCCATTTATCCACAATTTTAGCAAACTCCACCAGTCACTTGCTGTGTATCTTAGAGAAATAATTATGTAATTAAAGAGACAATGGTATCTCCACTTACACTTCTTCTGCTAGAAATACCTAACTGTCCTGTCTCTCCTCTTACCTGTACACCATCTTGTATAAGGCTCACTTTATATCCAAGACTAAGCTATGTGTTTGTTAGTACCTCAGGGAAACATGTGCATCCTACTGTCCATTTCCACCAATGTATTATAAACTAACATTTCTTTATAGCATATATATATATTTCCATACATTTTAAAAAGTTCTTTGAGAGTATTGTAGTATGTGTTTCCATCATATATAGCACTCTTGCCCTACTTTCCCAAGATCTATCTCTTTCTCCTATCCATGTAACTTTTGTGTTTTAAAGATTTTTTTTTTAATTGCCAAGACCAATTTGTGCTGTCTAAGTGTTCTCTCTTTGTATGGTCTTCCAGTGGAGTATAGTCAGCTTGCTAGACGTTAAATTCTTAAAGAAAACTATCTTTTCCTCTCATAGAAGCTAAACGTTGACAATAGCACCATGTCTAGGGATGGACTTTGTATTCAATTGCCGTCTCTACATAGAAGCTAGCTCTTCTGTGGTATCAGCAAGATTAGGAATTCCTTTAAGAAACAGCTATCTTTTCATCTTTACATTTTAAGATGTGTCTAACACTTGTCATATCCTACACAGTATGTCAGGTTGTAAGGGAAAAAAGAGGGAGGGGGATGAAGGGAAGGGGAATTTAATAGGTATGTTGTTAAGGGGTAGACAGGGCCCAGGGCTCAAGGCTCAAAGGTGCTTGCTGCCAAGGCTGATGACCTGAATTTAATCCTTAGGATTCATGTGCTGGAAGAGAAGAACCTATTTCCACAAGTTGACTTTTGACCTTTACATATGCACCGTGTCTCTAACCCCGGAAAAGGAATATACTTAACAAGAAATGTAAGATCTGCATTTACTGGTAGAAGTGTGATTTTTAATCTACATCTTTATGGTTCTTGCATGATCAATGGTAAATATTCCAGGAAGGAAACTTCATTAATTATTTACCACTACTAATCGTTATGTAAATATTTCTTTCTCTTGGCTTAAAAAAATTCTTTCTGTCTTGACAGCTTCATTGTCGTTATTTAAAAATAGTATTTTTCTCTCAGCGTACACTTCTGTGCTCTGCCCAGCTCCTTGGCCAACAGTTTATGTATATAGATCCAGGCTGTTCTCAGTCCTGGTTAAAGAGGCTTGCTCTTGTGATGGGCTGCAGTCAGTAGAGAGAAGCAAAACTGGTCCAAATGCCAAGAAAAAGGAACTGAGTGCTCTGTCTTAAATGAGGCACAGATATTCAGCCACTCTCCCGGGGGCTCAGAGAGCACTGCAGAGGAGGAGGCTGGAAGAGTGGAAGAGCTGGAGAATGGGAAGGAATGCTGAGAAATGTTTTCTTTCCAATATGACATGCCTATCAAATACAGGGACCAGCTTTAGTAACCTGCACAGGACCTACACACTGTCAAGTCAGTCAGAATTGCAGGATAGAATTGTAGATAATCTCCTTCCCACTCCCCCACACCTACTGAGGACATATTGACAGCACATAGTTGCTGGATGAGAGAAAATTATTATTATTATTATTATTATTATTATTATTATTATTATTATTACTATTATTGATGATGATGATGATGATGATGATGATGATGATATGGCCACTGGTAGATAGCCCATGGGCTAGCAATGGCCTCATACTCATGTAAATATGTGCTGCGGTAGCTGGTCTTATGGGCTATGAAAATAAGACATGAAACTGGGAGAAAGGAATGTTGTGTGTGGGATTTATGCAAAGAGACGGAGGTGCTGGGGGGGGGAGAGAATAGGTATGACTGTATTTTGTTGTATACATGTATAGACTTCTCATACATAAAGGAAAATTAAGGATATTTTCTTTTAGTTTCACATAATACCAACAGGACTAAGCATATCCTCAAAGTTCTTTTCTAAATGAGTGAGGATAGACTGGATCACGGGAAGCGTATTACGGGTAAGGATAATGTATTCTGATGATATTCAAATTCATTCAGCAAAGTCTAAATAAGTCAGAGCAGATTTGCTGGTTCATCAGTTGTGCTGTCTCTGCATTCTTGGGAGTAAACTGTAACACATTTTACAAAGACTCAATTTCCCCCCACAGGTCACAGATCTAGGTTAAGCCCAAAGAGTGAGTTTCATTATAGATCACTTATTGAAAGTGGAGTGAGGCAATTATGATAGCTCTCTGAAGAAGTATATTGGCTACACGTTCTCCTTTGGAACAGTGCATGATGGCGGATTAGTTATTTAATACTTTAGATTTTATTGAAACTTATAGTCATCCCCCTGAACTTATTCACAGTATTAGAAATAGATACATGATGGGAAAAATATTCATCAGGGCTCTTAAAAATTAAAATGCAGGCATCTTCCAATTATTTTTTTGGTAAGGAAACTTGTTTTGGGGATTTACAGAAGCAGATATTCAGCCATTTAAGTCATGAGAGTAATCATTATTCAGTAGCATATGGATACAACCCATTTTCCATTCTTTTGATAGTTTGATTCTGGGCAAATTTAGATATAAAGTGTATGGGACTTTTTTTTTTTATTATAGGTAGCACATCTGAAATTTTTCTCATTCATTTACTGTTTTTCATTAAAAATTTTTATTGGTTATTTTATTTATTTGCATTTCAAATATTATCCCCTTTCCCAGTTTCCCCTCCACAAGCCCCCTATCCTTTCCTCCCTCCCCCTGCCTCTATGAGGGTATTCTACCTGCCTACCCACTCCTGCCTCAGCAGCCTAGTATTCCTCTATCCTGGGACATCAAACTTCCACAGGACCAAGGGGCTCCCCTTCTAGTGATGCCAGATGCTACATATCCAGCTGGAGCATAAGTAGCCCCTGTGTACTCTTTGGTTGGTGACTTTGGTTGGGAGCTTTGGGGTGTCTGGTTGGTTGATGCTGTTGTTCTTCCTATGAGGTTGCAAGCCCCTTCAGCTTCTACAGCCCTTGATTTAACTTCCTTTTTGAGGTCCTCACATTCAGTCTAATATTTGGCTGTGTACATCTGCATCTGTATTGGTTAGGCTCTGGCAGAGCCTCTCTGGGGACAGCTATAAGAGGCTCCTGTCAGTAAGCACGTCTTGGCATCAGCAATAGTGTCTGGGTTTGGTGTCTAGGATCCCTATGTGGGGCAGTCTTTGGATGGCCTTTCCTTCAGTTTCTGCTCCACTCTTTGCCCCTGAATTTCCTCTTGACAAGAGCAATTCTGGATTAATATTTTTGGAGGAGGGTGATTGACCCCATCCCTCAACTGGAGGCTGTGACTACCCACTGGATGTGGTTTCTACAGGTTCTACCTCCCCTTTTGGGGGTATTTCAGATAAAGTCGTCCCTGTTGGATCCTGAGGATCTCTTGGGTCCCTGGCATCTGGGACTTTCTAGTGGCTACCCCTAGTTTCCCCTCCCACACTGATATACACCTACTTTCAAATTTCTGACCCTCTGTACTTCTCCCCTATCTCCTTCTATAATGGAATAGAATTGAAGACCCAGAAATGAACCCACACACTTATGGTCACTTGATTTTTGAAAAATGAGCTAAAACCATCCAGTGGAAAAGAGACAGCATTTTCAACAAATGGTGTTTGTTCAACTGGTGGTTATCATATAGAAGAATGCAAATTGACCCATTCTTATCTCCTTGTACAAAGTTGAAGTCCAAGTGAATCAAGGACCTTCACATAAAACCAGATACCATGAATCTAATAGAAGAGAAAGTGGGAAAGAACCTCTAACACATTGGCACAGGGGAAAAGTTCCTGAACAAAACACCAACAGATTGTGCTCTAAGATCAAGAAGTCACAAATGGGACCTCATAAAATTAAAAAGCTTCTGTAAGGCGAAGGATACTGTCAATAGGAAAAAACATCAATCCAAAGATTAGGAAAAGATCTTTACCAACCCTACATCAGAGAGAGGGCTAATATCCAAAATATACAAAGAACTCAGGAAAGACTCAGAGAGCCAAGTACCCTTATTAAAAATGGGGTAGAGAGTGAAACAGAATTCTCAATTTAGAAATGTCAAATGATCCTGAGAAGCACCTAAAGAAATGTTTAACATCCTTAGTCATTAGGGAAATGCAAATAAAAAAAAACCCCTGAGATTCCACCTCACACCAGTCAGAATAACTAAGATTAAAACCTCAGATGACAGCAGATGCTGGTGAGGATGTGGAGAAAGAGAAACACTCCTTCATTGCTGGTAGGATTGCAAGCTGTTACAATCCCTTTGGAAATCAGTCTGGCATTTCCTCAGAAAACTGGATATAGTTCTACCTGAGGACCCAGTAATACCACTCCTGGGCATATACCCAAAAGATGCTCCAACATATAACAAGGACACATGCTCCACTATGTTCATAGAAGCCTTATTTATAATAGCCAGAAGCTGGAAAGAACCCAAATGTCTCTCAAAAGAGAAATGGATACAGAAAATGTGGTACATGATTTTATGAAATTCACAGGCAAATGGATGGAACTTGAAAATATCATCTTGAGTGAGGTAACCCAGTCACAAAAGAAAACACATGCTAGGTACACACTGATAAGTGGCTATTAGCTAAAAAGAATACCCCTGATACCACAGACTATATGAAACTCAAGAAGAAAGGAGACCACACCAAAGTGTAGATGCTGCAGTCCTACTCAGTAGGGGGAAAAGAATAATCTCTAGGAAGTAGAGGGGGAGAGGGATATGAAAAGGAGAAAGGGGGAGATGGAAAAAGGGGGACAGTTCAAATTTACTTTTTAAAAAATAAGATCTTTTCATATAACCACCAGAATTTCAATTGTGGATAGTTTAAGGAAAATTAGTTCTTTGGAAGAATCTAATAGTCTTCTTCTAAGTGATTGGCCCATGCAGGTAATACATTTTTGTCACCTTTGCTGATATATTCTTTTAAATTTCTTTGAATGCTAAACTGAAAATTATATGTATATATCAAGTTTTAGTTACTTAAATTAAACTATATTTTGTGACTGTCTCTTGAAGTTTAAAAATATTCAAACTTGGAAATTTGAATATTTAGATTTTGCCAACAATGAATGATTTCTCAAGTCACAGTAACCTATCTTAAAAAAACAATAGTTTATGAGAAATTGCCAATGGTGTTCAAATTTTGATCTAAGAATATTTCTTTAATAAGTATTTTCACATGATAGTTATGTATTTACATTGATAATATCATGACTCATTTTGCATTATCATTGTTCTATATTTTAGTCGATTAACTAAGTCACTGGTGGTTGCCAGGGTTTGAGGCCAGAGCTTTTGTACATGCTAAGCACACACTGAATTATATCCCAGCCCATATTGCATTCATCCTTAAAAGGTATGAGAGACATGCACTGTATATATATTCTGAGTGCATTCCTGTGGCATAATGTGCTGCAGCAATGATATGTTCTAGGTGCTGTAGCCATTTCTTGCTCTTACATATTTACTATACTCTTATTTGTTCCTCGTTTTAACTTTTCTCAGCTATATGTTTTCATTACCATGAACAAAATCTGTTTTATAAGCTCATATTTTCTATCCCCCATCAGCGAAATAAAAAATGGATTCTTCAAAGGCAACAAAGGAAATACATTATAGCAATTGTTTTAGTTTTCTTTCTGGCTGCTGTGATAAAATGCCCTGCTAAAAGCAACTTAAGGAAGAAAGGGTTTCTTTGGTTTACGATCCCAGGTTACAGTTCATCATTGTAAGTAAATCAAGGTAGCAGGAACTTGAAGCAGTTAATCAAATCGGATTCATGGTTAAGTGAAAAGAACAGTGAAATAATTCTTGCATGCTAGTGTGCAACAACGCTCTCTTCCTTTAGCCCAGAGCCCAGTCCTGAAATGGTGCCACATACATTCAGGGTGCATCTTCTCACCTTAATTAATACCATGAAGTAAAATCTCTCACAGGCATGTCTATGGACTAGTGTAATCTACGCTATCCTTACTGACATCCCTTTCCCAGTTGACTCTCCTTTGTGCCAAGTGGCTATTCAAAAGGAAGCAACATTGATGGAAGTAATGGATTCAGACGAAGAACATATATTAGTTGAATTCTGTCATTTCTGTTCCCCAGCAGTTTGATTCATTGTATATATGTAAATAACATTTGACTGGTAAAGAGTTTTAATACTGCCTGCCTGGGTCCAAGCTTCTTTTGCTATCTATAATGTATGATTTAGAGACAATTAACTCATCTGTGCCTCAGCTTTTCTTTGATAAATATTAGGATGGTTAATATTACTTTACACATACAATTAGTATATGGTTTAAAGTGTAAATATGTGAAAAGCATTTGGTTATTTATTAATCTCCTTATTTGTATGGAAAAGAATACAAGTTCTTGCAATAGAGAGTAGTTATTGAGTGGTCATCTAGAATACTAAGGGGCATTGAAGAAGTAAGTTCTCTCATGAATGTGGTTTATCGTGGTTGTCATGATTTGGTTAGTGGAGAGGTACCAATGTTCTTCACCAGAATTTGGTGGCACAAACCTGTAATTGCTATAAGGAAATAATATCAAGGACAACCAGGCTTACATGGAAAGTCTCAGACCAGTTAGGTTCACATAGCAAGAGTATCTATAAGAGAAAAAAATTAAAGTAAAAGAGGAATGTCATAGTTCTTCAGTATTCTGAATGTCATGATAAGGTTTATGCAAGGTTTTAGGTAACTAAATCTAGCTGTCAATTCTTTGGTTTCTCTCATGGCTCAATGGCTCCCTTTTGAAGATTAGGAGCATGATTATGTGCTAATAGCCTTTGATTTAAACCTTTGGCAGGTACAGTGAGCAACCCAAGGTACCTAAGACTGATCCACAATTAAGTGATTGTGATATAGCTATGAAACCAGATAACGTATTGTGATGTTTTCTCCTGTATGCAATAGATAAAACTTACACATTTTAAAATGAAATCTTAGAGAGTTAATGTGACTTACCTGGAATCAGACAACTGATCAAGTGACAGAATATATAGAACTGGTCTCACATTTACTTTTATATTAAAAGACCCACAAAGTGAGGACTCCCCCACGTTCTGATTCAGGAGAGGTGACACCCCAAATCACTCACAAGAAACGGCCTTGATGCAAACCACAAGAGGACTTTTTATTCCAGGTGTGCTCTGGGGCCCACAGTCATACACCACGCAGGGGTAGAGGACCGTGGACCCCGAGTAGCTAGGAAAGGGAGTATTTAAAGGAAAAAACCACAACCCAAGGGTGTAGGGAGGGCGTTATTGGAAAATACCGAGAACACCAGTGAAAAATCACAAGGGGGCTACTAAAAACCATAAGTGGATACTCCCTGCTTCTCAAGTTTGTTTTCAAGACTTTAATCTAACTTTTGTGGTCATCCAGGTCCTGGAACAAGGTCATTGAACCAGCTTATGTAATTACCTGTTCTGTGGTCAGCCAGTTCTCAGAACAGGCTGCTTCAGGGACCAACTATTTTTCTTTTTTGGTTCCAACTTGGTCTAGGGGGCCAAACTTAAATTTTATACCTTACAATATCTACTTGATAATTTTTATAGTTACAAAATGTCTATTAAATACAGTATTGTGAAAAATATAGCTTCAGGGGTGACAAGGTGGCTTAGTTGGTGAAAGTGCTTGCTACCAATTCTGATACTTGAGTTGGATTCTTGGTAAGCATAGAATGGAAAGAGAGAACCAAGACTTTCTGCAATCCATTCTCTGATCTCCCTATGCATACTGAGGCATATGTCTCCCTAAATACACTAATGAATAGCTTCTTATAATATATGCATAACAGTTCTAATTTGGTGAAGCTAGATTTTTATTACATTTAAAACAATAGTTATAAAACAGCTGAGAGTAAGGCTGGTGTTGATAGTTGCTTTTGTTGCAGTTGTTGGAATTGTACTGTTTGAAAGCATCATAATCCTTGTTGTTTGATGTTTGTACAATATGCAAGGGAAGTATATTACCTGCCAAGAACTTTTTCTTAATTTTTGTTTTAAAAGGTAATGTTCAGTTTTTTAGTAAAGAAAAGATGATAAAATTAAATGTCTTTAAAATATATTTTAAGAATTATTGGCTTATTAAGATTCATTTTAATGTGGTGTGTGTGTGTGTGTGTGTGTGTGTGTGTGTGTGTGTGTGTGTACGTTGGTTTATGTCTATGTGTGTGGATTCCATCAGGCCAGAAGAAGGTGTTGGATTCCTGAAGCTGGACTTACAGGTGTTTGTGAGCTGTTCAATGTAGGTGTAGAAATCAAATAAGGGTCTTTTGGAAGAGCAGTAAATGTTCTTAACTGCTGAGCTTTCTCTCCAGTCCCAGAATTAGGGCCTTTTGATAAATGGATTGTCAATTTTTAGAAACTTGGATAAGTTTATTATCCTCTAGCAAACACTGTGGGCAAAGAGTTTTAAAATCATTAGCAGCATGATTGCTCAAAAACTAAAGGGTATATTTAAAGTGCAAGCTTATTAGTAATGAGTAAATGAACCTCACAGTGAAATATTCACATTCTTGTCCATTACCACTTCTCCTAATGAGGATCTATTTGAGACACGCATAAGTCAGTCTAGCCAGGCTATATTAAGTACTAATCCATGCCCAAATTCCAGTTCTTACAATGGAGGCCTATTTCTTGTTCTTTTAATATGTCTATTGGAGGCTGACATGGAAGATGTTCTTATGCTGTTGTACTTACGTGATCAAAGAAGAAAGCCACTAAGGAGCAGAAGTAGTTCTGGTGGTACTAATTGGAGTCTTAGGAAATGTGTTACAATGATTTCTGATTGTCCCAAATGTTTCACATGGTCAAACCTGGGAGAGAAGGTAGGCTTACATTTCTTTCCATGAAGGGTTGCTGCAGAGGGAATTCATAGGACACACATGTAAACACTTAGGACTAATAATACAATCCCCTAAAGGTGGATTTATATGTCCTAGATATGGACCCTACTCAAGATAAACATGGTTTTCTGTGAAGGGTGCTTTTCTCTAAAATTTGATGCCAGGCCTAGATATCTACATATTTCTGTGCTTTATCGTTGGCTAGGATTCTAGTTTTTGTTGTTGTCCTATCAAGTTTTCCTGCATTTTTGGTGTCAGTAAATTGTGGGGGCTCAAAGGTTTTGGGGTTAAGAAATAGAATCCCATATGAAGCTTGTTTTATTGCAATAGACAGGGGTATGTTTGATATAGGGTCTGTCTTTTGGAATCTGCACACAGAAGCACCTACGTGCTCCTAAAGGGCTTAGAAGCTGCCAATAGTTATTGGCCCTTGTTTTATGGTCGGGCTTCTCCTCCTACTCTTATATATGTATTTTTCTCCTTATTCCTTATATATGGACATTTCTGCTTATTTCCATCGATTTAGCACTTAATGGCAGCTCCATAGTTTGCCTCTTGATACTACAAAACACACCAAGACTGAACTTTTGTTTCAGAATCCTCATTTAGAAGTCTCAGAGGAGAGAAGCACTGGCTGGTAGAGGTCATGACTAGTGGGGATTGTGGAATTGAAGTTTCTATGGATAGTGTGATGGTTTGTATATTCTTGGACCACAGAGTGGCACCATTTGGAGATGTTTCCTTGTTGGAATAGGTGTGACCTGGTTGGAGTAGGTGTGTCACTGTGGGTGTGGGCTTAAGACCCTCACCCTAGTTGCCTGGAAGTCAGTCTTTGGATGAAGACATAGAACTCTGAGCTCTTCTAGCGCCATACCTGCCTGGATGATGCCATGTTTCCACCTTGATGATAATGGACTGAACCACTGAACCTGTAAGCTAGCCCCAATTAAATGTTGTTTTTTTTTAATAAGACTTGCCTTGGACATGGTGTCTGTTCACAGCAGAAAAATCCTAAGACAGACAGAGAAAAAAGGGAAAATTCACAGGAATAGTATGGATAAGCCAAAAGCTGTCTGCTATTCAATGGCTGGGTTTCTATTTCAATGAAAGGTTTAAAATGAAGTTTCATTTTAAATAATAATAATAAAATCCTCAATCCTGGTCAAGAACATATTTTGAAAGTTCTTTAGTTTATTTTGTTTCCCTATCTGTTGGGAAACTAAAGTACTTTGATAATGTTTTAAAGGCAACTAAACTGACAGTTTTGAAGCTGTTAAATTGTTAAAGAAAAAAAGCACTGGGCATTCTCAAGTCCTTTTATAGGCTTTGTTCCAGCCTTACCCCAGAGACAGTGTTAGGTCAATGCTCCAACAACACGACTGGCACCCCCTGAAAGATGCTGCTCTAAATCATGCTTCTCTCAAGTAGGGGAGTGGAGAAATCTTCTATTGTTGAGAAAAACATTCCTGTTTTTCCCAGACTTCAGAATATGTATTAAGCTTGTCAATGTCACTGTTCCTTCTGGGACCAAGAAGCTAAACTATATCACCAGGGGATCAGGGTCTCTTCTTGTGGATTCCTAGTCTCATTGCTAAAACTGTTTTTAACAACTTAGAAGGCTGGAAGGCCATGTGTTTCAGAGAAAACAATGTAAGCTAAAAACTGCAGGAAGGAGGAGATAGATCATGGAAAAGGAGAGCAGTCATGGATGGAAAAGGAAGTCAGGCCTATTGAATTAGAATGTAAGGAAGAGGGTAGTAGGTTCAGCAATGGAGTTCCCTCAGCAGGTGCAAGTGGGAAGTCCACAAAAGAAGGAGGAGAATGTCTATACCTCAAGGCATTGATATTTAAATAATAATATTTGTTATTATTAAAAACCCTATGCTGAGGAGTTTTGGCTTAAATTTAAAGAAGAGGAAAGGTTGTGTTCTTTTAGTTAGAAGGCAGACAAGTAGACAGGCTTCAAATGCGTTGGAAGAGTCTCTTAGGACAGATAACTACATTATCTCATTATGGACATAATTGTTCCTCCCACCTTAGTGTAACTTCAGGTGAATAAGCTTCCCTGAATTGTGATCTGCCCATTTGTCTTCATTAGGGTTTCTGTTGCTTTGTTTAAATACTATGACTGAAAAACAAACAAAACAAAAGAAAACAAACCACAAAAAACAGCTCAACCCAACCCAACTCATCTAACCAACCAACCAACCAACCAACCAACCAACCAACCAACCAACCAACCAACCAACCGAACAAAAAACTGGGCAGAGAAAGTTTATTTTTATCTTATAGCTCCATGACATAGTTCAACAATGAGGGCAATTAGGGCAGGAACAGAGGCAGAAGCTGGCACAGAAGCCATGAGGAAGTGCTGCTTCCTGGCTTGCTCTTCATGGATTTTCAGCCTGCTTTCTCTCTCTCTCTCTCTCTCTCTCTCTCTCTCTCTCTCTCTCTCTCTCTCTCTAGCTACATAAATACACACACACACACACACACACACACACACACACACACACACACACACACATCTGTATCTCTCTGTGTCTATTTCTCTACTCCCCATCTCTTCCCTTGTCAGATTTCTTATAGTAGCAAGACTATCTGCTCACGGGTACCATGGCCCAGAGTTAGCTGGGCTTTCCCACATCAATTATCTATCAAGAAAGTTCCACAGGCTTGGTCGGGCATTTTCCCAATTAAAGTTTCCTCCTCCAAAATGACACTAGCCGGTGTCAAATTGACATCAAACTAGATTAACATGCTATCCAATTGAGGGAATAGAAATATCTCACTGTAGTATTATGTTCTGGGTATCTTAGAATGTCATGACTCCACGCTGAAGTAGAGCTGAGTTCCTGATCTATTTACCAAGAGGAATTAGCTTTTTCTTTAAAGGATCTCAACAAAGTTCTTATATCCACACCCTGCTCAGCTTTGTGTGGGATCTTAAATCGATTTCAAGTCAACACTCGTCCTCTAGTCCTCTAGAGCCCGTAGAGCTGCCTCAGGGCTCCAGGTAAAACAATGATTCTAAGCCTCTTTTTTTTTCTCAACTTCTTTTCTTTAGGAATTCGTCTAAGCCCACGAATATCAGAAGGGCTAGAACAATGAGTTCCCCCATCTTCATCAGCTGGACTCCCTGGCATAGGACCGATTGGATGCATATCTCCGTGTAGGCTTATATCTCCCTGTATTTATTAAACATTGTTTTCTCAAAAGGAAATTTGTTATTTCTCCCAGAAGAACCTGCTGCCCTCTCCGCTGCCTTTCTTCACCTCCTCAGTACTGCTTCTCTCCCCCCCTTGACTTATTAAAAGATGCTTCTTAAAAGAAAATACCCAAGTCCAATGTAAATAAGTGCAAAGAGTCAGAACTTTTGGTTTCCCGTTTTAGCAGAGGTATAACCTTACTCGTTGCCAGGAAAAAAAAAGCAGCTTGCAGAGAAAATGTCTTTAGTATCATCCTGATGTTTGTTTTCTAACAATGTACTTGTTTATTTTCCTATTTGGTTTGTTGATTTTTGTTAAGATTTTTCATACAACATATTTTTATTTTTTTTTCTCCCTTCAATTTCTCTCAGATCCTCCTCACCTCCCCACGCATTTTTTGACTCTCTTAATTCTATTACTAGATGCTAGGAAATTTTTTATAGTCAACAGCAGGTGGCAGTGGAGGCTAAGGTTGTGTTTCTTGTACCCATCTTGAAAAGGCATTAGCTTTCAAACCTTTGTGAGTAATATAGTTAAGAGTGAATATTTAAATAAAGATGCCCAATTGTTTATAATTAAATTCAACTCTAGAATTACCTTAGAAATAAGTTGAAAACTGTGAGACAAATGTATTTTAAATTGATGTTTTAGACACTGGATTTAGGTATAATTGTGGCTCAAATAATAGAGAATGCCCATGTTGGTTTGTCTCCTTTCTTGCCCATTCATAACTGGAAAAAAAAAAAGAGAGAAAACTTTCAATTAGAAACATTAGGCATCTCAGATCCTGTTAAAAATATAGGAGAAATGTCACGGCAACATCATTTATTTTTATTGATGAGCAGTAGTTGTTTAGAAATTTCATGGCAAAGTTCAGTAAATCTATTTTAAACCAAAACTACTGTGGTTCAACAGGGTAACCATTTTTAGAACATTTAAATTGCTCTTGACATTTATTGGAGTAACTAAAAAAGTCATTAGTTACAATTTGTTGCATAAACTACCATTTCTGTTCCTCCTTCTCCTCCTCTTCTTCATTCTCTGGAACCCTGATGAGAAAGACAATTTTATTTCCATTCCTGTTTCTATTCCTTTTCTTTTCTTTTCTTTTCTTTTTTTTGCTTTTGTTCATTTTACTAGCAGCAAGGAAGACTTTTTGAGGATGGCATCAAAACCTATTTTGTGTTGCTAGGACTTTGATAATTAATTTTATATGGGTTTTAATAACTTGCATGCGACTTAACCAAATTTTCATTTTTGGGTATTCATGCATCACTTAGATATCAAAGCTGTGGTTTTAATAGATTGTAGGTTGAGTTCTGCTGCCAATGTGTTTACTTTACTTATAAAGAACTAAGAACAATTAAAATCAGAATAGAACTCTGAAGTTACACAGTTTAACGGCATTATTTGCTCAGATGAAGGAACTGAGCTCCAAGAAAGACTGTAGTAAGAAGAGACCAAAGTGAAAGACTTAGTGCTGTGGACAGTCCTTGTTGAAATCCTACTTGATATTTTCTGCCTCAGGAAGGAAGCAGATGCAAATTATTGTTAAACTGAATCATGTTTTCAGAACATCAGCTTTCCTGGGACTTGTATTTCTTTTTAGGAAGAAAACAAGTTTGACTGAAGATGTGGCCTGGTTGGTAGAATGCTTGCCCAGGATATAGGAAGCTGTGGTTTGATATAATGGGTTACCCATCACCAGATATAATGGGTTAGTTGGTACATATCTGTAATCCTGGGACTTGGGAGGTGGGAGCAAGAGAATCAGAAATGTTAGCCCACAGTTGGATCTAGGCCAGCCTGAGATATATGAGACTCTGTCTCAAAAAAGAAAAAGTGTGTGTGTGTGTGTGTGTGTGTGTGTGTGTGTGTGTGTGTGTGTGAGAGAGAGAGAGAGAGAGAGAGAGAGAGAATATATATAATGGTATTTTATTTTCTCCAAGAATCATGTGCTAAGTACTTGATTGACCTACCCCTTACATTTGTTTGATGTGTAAGTAGATTTTGGTGGGTCTTTCTGGAAACCCACATTCTGTGCTTTTAAAGAAGTACCCTGTGTTTTAGTCCTTGGGAGCTGTGGGTGTGTGTGTCTGGTTTGTTGATACTGCTGTTCTTGCTATAAGCTCCAGCTGCATATTTAGCAGTGGATGGCCTTGATGGGCATCAATGGGAGGAGAAGTCCTCTGTTTTGTGAAGGCTTGATGCCCCAGTGTAGGGGAATGCCAGCCAGGGAGGAGAGAGTGGGTGGATGGGTCAGGAACACCCTCATAGAAGCAGGCTTAGGGAGGATGGGATAGGAGGTTTCTGGGTGGGGAAACTGACAAAGGGATTAACTTTTGAAATGTAAATAAGAAAATATCCAATTAAAAAAAAAACAGAAGTACCCTGTGTAGTTGAAACTATTATTGTCTCTACCATTTAAGAATGTAAATGAAAAACTTGGAAAAAAATATAAACATCAGTAAAATAAGAGGGCAAGCAAGTCATCAGGAGATTTGAGGAGGGCAATAAAATGTAGGTTAATTATTGAGTCCCGTGGAACTCACCCCCAGCATAAAGACAGAGCCAAACCTTATCTTTTCCTTCAACATTACATTAGAAATAGGAACTGAGACAAAAATACTGTATATATTCTTTGTAGGTTAAATAATTTTCAAATACAAACACTGTTTCTTAATAAGACATTAATGGTTTATTGAATTGATTAAAGTCAACACACATGTTTTGGGATACCGTCAAATTTAGCTATAATTACATTCTTTATCCTCATTCTTTAAAAAACCCATTATTTACATAGAGTGCTTATTAAGGTTAAGAAAAATCACTCTTTCTCGAAATTTCTCAGGTTAAGTGTACAGTCGAATGGAAGTGCTTTAGAAATAGAATTTTATTATTTATCCCGAATAATCTAGGCATTAAATTACAGTACAACTCATTCCAAATCAATGCAATGAATTGATTCATAAATGTTTCAGTCAGGACAGCTTTCTTTGGATTTTTATCTATTGAACGCTCACTGCAGTTAAATCATCTTTTTTTTCTGCATAATTAAGTCTATGTTCTTGGCCTATCACAGAGTTTAAACTGGTATTAAAAGGCAAAAGTGTATGTTCAAGCAATATTATGCACTCCCATTATTCTTAGTCTTATAAATATTGAAATATAGGTTTTTTTTTGTATGTGTGTGAGAGAAGTTGAACAGAAAATAAATGTGAATTCCCTTGGCTTTAGTGTCCCTTTCTGAGGACATTTTATTTAAAGTATTTTAATTCTTGAAAAATCTGAACTTAATGCCCCCAAGTGCTTAAATTGTTTGAATATACAGTGACTTTCATTATTTTTACAGCTCTGTTTATGTTTAATTTATAACATGTGACAGAAAGTAAAAAATATGGTAATGTGAATTTTGAAAATTCTGAAAGCATTTGCAGTTAATGCATAAATGGAAATAGATGCTGTGAAAAATAAGTTCAAGTCATATTTATTGAGCATAGCCATTCCTTCTGTGTATAAGGCACTGGCTTACATAGTTTCTGGTGTCTGTAAGATTACAACATATATTTCATGTTTCTAGGACAATTTATAGCAATGGTAAAGAGAAGGAATTGTTTATAACAAAGAGAAGTAAATTTTTAATTACTCAGCATGAAATATATAATTCTAAATAAGTAAAAGCAATGATACATGGCTGATTTGAAGGGCCTGGAACTCTATGCTATGTAAGTCATAACTCTGCTTTGGGACAACTTCCATTGGGTTCCTAAAGTGGTTTCTAAATGCATATGAGTATATCTAATAGTTGCATAGCTTGAATCTACACTCAAATGATTAAGACTCTATGTCCCATAAGTTTTAATCCATCAAGTATTTGTAATGGAAATATTGACAGGGTGCATTTTAATAGTGGCTATTGTCAACATGCACTCAGAGAGTGCATTTAAAGATAAGTTTCAGTGTTCAGTGTGGATGATTGTGGAAGACTAAATACAGGTCAGTGTTGGTGCTGATCCTTTGGCAGTTTTATAGGATCCTCAGTGTTCATGAGACAGTGATGTGGGAATTATGAACAATAGCTCACATGGTTGCTTTGTAAGGCAGGTGCTCCCATCCTCTCTAGGAATTTAGACTTTGGAAGTATAGCTTTTAGAAGTTAAACTTTAAAACCTTCATGGTCTTATGTATGTATCTGCTGTGTTTGTATCCAATACACACAGAGCTGGACATTGCCATATTAAGACATGACCTTGAAGCATCTGAGAGCCTTGTAAGTCCTTAAGTCCTGTTTTTGACTGATGCTAGTAATAATTACATTTTCATACAGACCATCCATATATATTAATGAGAGGGTGTGGGTGTGGTAATTGGCCAAGCATGGACTCTGGGAATGAAACTCAGGTGCTCTTAACCTGAGCCATCTCTTCAAGATTCACCTGGAATTTAGAAATTAATGAAAACTTTAAATATTTGGCTCACCATCCAATATAGTATCTGATGTCAGTCTAACACTATTTTGTGTTTTGTCTTTCCAGGTGTTACTCTTTTAGATCAGATGGCTCCATTGCAGTGTCCTCTGTGTCCTTAATGACAATAGCTTTCATTTTCAGATTTGTTTGTTTGTTGTTTGTTTAGGAGTGGATCTCATGTATACTAGGCTGGCTTCTAACACACAATGTAATTAAGCTATGTCTTCATCTAGCAAGTTCTCTGATTGCAGATATGTATTGCCACACCCAAGTAATATTTCATTGGAAATCCAAATTATTTCAAACACACTCTGAGAGAGAGAGAGAGAGAGAGAGACAGAGAGAGAGAGAGAGAGACAGAGACAGAGACACTGAGAGACAGAGACCTAGAGACAGAGAATGGGAGGAAGAGAAAAAGAAAGAAGAGAAAGAGGATATAGATATCAAGTTCTTTTCTGCTAAAAGGGTGACTTTAGTATAAATTAGGGATATAAGATTCAGAGAGGGCTCATGTTGTCCTTCTCCAATGTGTGCCATCAGCCCTAAGTGGGTTGGGATCACATGGGAACTCTTCGCTTGTTATAAACATTTCAGACACTGGTTTCTGAAAGAATCACGCTTATCCGTTATTTTCTTTATCAGAAAGTCCGTGTCCTTATCACTATCAACAGTGTAAACTCAGGAATTAGGCTTGATATGAGATGAAATGGGTTTGAAATTATATGGAGAACATGTATGTAAAAGAAACAATGAAATAGTAGTTGGTATAATGACTATCTGCCAATAATATGGGGGAAAATCTTATGATCTAATTTTCTTATTTTCTAAGTGTTATGTACACATAAATGTGTAATTAATTGAAGCAAGGAAGGCAATTTTTATCACTGGTACAAAATTAAATGTAATAGAAAAGCAATGATTAGTCATTAGATTTACAATGATCTAAAGAATAAGAGAGTTTAAGGTTTCTGAGACAGCATATAACTATTGTGTTTGTGTTTGTGTGTGTGTGTGTGTGTGTGCGCACGCGTGCGCGTATGTGTGTATATGTGTGTGTAGTGTTTAATCTGGCTATTCATAATGAGAAAGCCTTATTTCCATTCTTTTTCAGATACTGTGGGGATGACAGGTCATTGCTATGTCTTGCACAAGTAGGCTCAAATGGATTCTAATGACTTTATTATGCTACTACATTAGTATCAACAAGTAGGATCTCTGATATCAATTGGAGTTCTTACTGTTGAATTATTTTGTGGCTAGGGGGCAGAATCTCAAAATCCTATTAGCATGTTAATATATCAGAGACAATTGGAAAATTTAGAGCATTTTTTAATCATTATCCTACCCCCAACTCTACATATTTCTATTTCTTCAACCTTATGAAGAGGCATGAGCTTCAATTAATGTTTGAGATTATGAAAGTTCTGGATTATGAAGATCTAAAGGTGCAAAGTGTGTAAATGTCATTATTTTAATAAAAATTCAAATTTACAAGATGAGATCTTTGAATAGCCTTGAATAACTTGCTCTTAATAAAGAGACTCTGAAACCGGCCATTAGAGGGTGCAGGGGCATTGCAGAAATGAAGGATTCCTTCTCAGAGTGAAGCATACTCGGAAGTATATTGTCACCACCAAACACTTAATAGTTCAGAAAACATTCAACCTTTTAAGAGCATGCCCTTGAATGTGATGAGTGTATACCCCTCCGAGGATAATCCCATTTTTATTACTTGATTTCTTCTGTCTGGGCAAATTGTCACCATACTGCTTTTGAAGAGCTTAAATATGGTAAATTTGCAAAGCTGTGTTAAAGGAGGTGGGAGATGCAATCCAGTTGCTGCTATTCAAACAGCTTGTCATTCTTAAGTCACAAATGACCACTTTGGAAAAAAAAATTAAACCCTAACTCTTGTTCCTTTTCTTTAAAAATGGACATTTGATTGAGGATAGGAAACTGAATTTTAGAAAAAGGTTTGGGAAACTTTTTGAAAGTGCAGAGTGCTGAAAATCATCTTTCCAAATACAGAATGAAAATTGCCATTTATTTTCAAATTTTGGCATTAAAATTATTTACCAGGTTTGTGGAACAGATCTGTATGTTCACTAGTAGAATAATTTGTCCTCTGTAAAGTAGAAAGGCGCAAATTTCACCTAAACAAAATATAATGCATTTATAAATATTACTAGATGGAAAGAAGGAAAATGCAAATTGCTTCTAAGTGTGCAATAATGTTTTATACATTTTCATTGTGTAGTCTTAGTTGCACAATTAAATGATGTTAACTTTAAAAAAATGTAACAGATCGTTCTTATTTATTCTGTAATACAAATAGAAAAATTTATGCCCTGTCTCCTATTGGTAATGAGAGGAAACCTAAGTATATGATTTTTGAACAGCTTGTTTTAAAGTTATAGCTGAAGGAACTTCTTTAGAAACAATCTCTGCGGTCATTTTATGTCAGGTTTTAAAAATAAAATCTAATTTTGAGGTGACTCATGGGAGATAATGGGTTACTGAATATTTTTCTTGTTCTCATAAGTTGTCATCGACTAAAGGGATGCTCCAAAGCCCACAGAATCCCTTAGTTTTTAACTCTCAGAATTTTTAGGCCACAGGATGACCCAAAGAATCTTCCTTCTTGTTGGATGACCATCATTCATCAGAGCTGAGTAAAGAGAAGGTTGGGTAATCTGGTTCTCCACATTGGCATAAACTTGGGAGGCAAACTGACTGAGATTGCTGGTAGAAATGGACATCTAACTTTAGCTCTGGGTTCTAAGAATAGCAGAGCCTTTGATTCACCTCGGTGCAGTTTCATTATAGGGAGATAATTATTGAGAATTCTGGGGTGGTCAAATACACCATAGAATTATAAATGAAAGTTAGAAATTATCACTGTGGTTTTTGCTACCCCATGTGATATTCCTCATCTGACCTTCACATTTATCATTGAAGTTGAAGAAGATGATTAGCTTATAGGATAAATTAATCCTTGATGAATCCTTGAAACTGTATTTTACCTGTGATTTGGAAGACCCAAAGTTTCCAGAATTAAAACAAAACAAAACAAAGCAAGCACGGAAAACCTCTGCTATGTAAAATAAATTATGGAAGTTATACACATAGGCAATTCTCTTCTGGAATAAAAAATGAAAACAGTTACACCAACCCAGATTTCATGTCTGAAGGATAGAGAGGTTAGGTATGTTTTAAGGGCAAACTATCTTTCCAAGGCTAGAGTATACACATCTATTTGTAATCTACCCACTCAACATTAGTTGTTATCTGCCAGGCATTGATCAACCAATTCTTAGGTATCATGTGCATAGAGGTATTTCTTAAATTTTTTTTCCATGTGGTACATTGTGATCACACTTTCCCTCCCCCTAACTGCTCCCAGATCCTCCCACCTCCCAACTCTACACATTCTCTGTTTTTCTCTTTAGAAAACAAACAGGCAAACAGACAAATAAATAACCCTGAATTAAAAGAAAAAAAAAAAGATGAAACACATATATACACAAAATCTTTAACCACATAAACTTAGAGACCATTATATACAAGTAAAGACCAGTAAGACAAAAATATAAAAAAATAATAAATATAAATTAAATAAATCCCCAAACAAAGCAATATGAGACAAAAAGTGCACAAAAATACCATTAAACTCCTTTTGTGTAGGCCATCTTCTGCTGGGGGTGGGGACTGCCTGTTGTGGTAAATCTCCTCCCAAATATGCCCCAGCAATGAAAATACAACTCAGTTATGATGAATATATACTGCGCACTTAGATTGGGCAGATCTACCACTATACTACCATCTTCCACATCTATGAGACCCCTTAGAACTTGCAGTTTTTCCAGGCCATGTGCTCCTGCTCTGCTTTTCTTCATCTTCCTCCTCCTCTGCATCCTCTCCCTCTTTCATTTTCTCCTTCTTCTCTCTCCCTTTCTCTCCTCACTTTCCTCTCCACCTTCCCTTTTATCTGCCCAACCATCATCTCTCCTTTATTTTACAAATCAAGGTGGAAAGCAGGTTTATAGGACATCGCCTGAGTGCTGACTCATTCCTTGTTCTTTCTCAGCCACTCACAGGAGAACGGAATTAACATCAAATATAATTAGCCCCAGGGTTATCCACAACATTATATAATCAATGAGACTCCATTGGAGAAGACAGATTTTTCTTTTGCGAGTAGATATCAGTTGGAAATAGTTTTTGGATGATGCATAAGAGCCCATGTCCACTTCCCTCTGTCGGTGTTGTCACATGTAATTTGAAGGAGATGAAATGACTTCTTTTTAGACTATGTCCACTCAGAAGACAAGGATATCTTAGTAGGTATACTAAAATACTCTGTTCACCATGAGTAACTTTGGGAAAGATCAGACCCAGATGTGAAGGTAGGATGAAAGGTATTTGCATTTTCTAATCCCTGTGGGCTTTGGCATCATATGGCTCATGATGCTACTTTGGCATCGTGTCTAGTGATATAATAGTCAATTAGTGTTGCTTCTTAAATGCACAGAATTTGTGTTGTTTTACCCCTAACATCAGAGTGGCAGGGAAATTCATTTTCCAAGAGGAAAAACCAATCCTGGAAATAAAGAGTTGATGTTTAAAAGGAATAGTTTCATGTTTATACCACCGGTTTATCTTTTTCCCCTTACCCACGAGACAGTGAGGGTAGCCAATTCTTACTTAGTTCATTCACTAACCTATATGAAGCATGGAATTCTTCAAGCTCAGATTGACAGATGACTTTTTCGAAGGTGTCCAGGGACAGGAAATCTATAAGCTACCTGGTGACTCATCCTAGTGTGGAATAGCCCTTGTACATTTAGACAAGAAACAGTGAAGAAAATTTAGTTTGATGTAAAACTGATTAGTTATGACGAGCCTTCCTGAAAGATGGTGGCAATTACATATTTCTTCTACTCCTTTATGGAGAAGATCCATGATTTCTGTTGGCTCTAACCTGTTCTGTCTGTTCTGGCTAACAAAACTTTGATCCTGTGATTGTTAATGAAAAACTAAAATAACAATAGTTGTTAGGTATAACTTGAGAGAATGAGAAGTTGGGAATATTTCTGACTATCTTCTTTATGCCTGAAAATGAAAACCAGAAGAAGAAGAAGAGGAAGAAGAAGAAGAGGAAGAAGAAGAAGAAAAAGAGGAGGAGGAGGAGGAGGAAGAGGAAGAAGAAGAAGAAGAAGAAGAAGAAGAAGAAGAAGAAGAAGAAGAAGAAGAAGAAGAAGAAGAAGAAGAAGAAGAAGAGAAAACCCTATAGTTCTTTGTTTGACAGACCCTGGCCACATCTATTTCCTCCCACCCTCTTCTAGTGAACACAGCCTTTGATATTAACAAGGTGTGGCACAGTCTCAAAAGCTGTGACAGCTGACCTTAAAAGAACTAAACTAAAAGGGCGAGACTGGATTGGCTTAAATTGTTGAAGACCTAGGCTACAATAGCTAGGTAGTAGGTATAGGAATGATATTCCCAGAAGAATTATAGAGAGTAGACTTGCTTTTATAGTATTCCCTGTTCTGAAGCTTTCTTGGGTGGGGCTGGGGTTGATAAACTCGACCTATGTAAAAATAAGCCATTATAGTTTCCGGTGTTGTACAAATAGGATTTTTTTTTTTTAAAGTTACAAATTGCCATTCCAGAGAAATTCAGATCTTAATCTTACTCTTCATCTGTAAAGATCAGTTGCCCTGGGAGAGAGAACTGATTCTTACAAGACTCTGGGGGTGATCCCTGATCCCGTGGCTACAGAAATCACTCTATGGAGATTTGAAGAAAACAAGATATTGGGGTATGTGTGTTTGTGTGTGTTTGTGTGTGAGTGTGTGTGTTTGTCAGATATAAATCTTGCATTTGAATAAGATGGTAATTTTGACTAATCACTCTGGAGATGGTTTATTCAGGACTTTTGTGGATACAGTGTCCTTTTAATGAAGCCACTCAGAGAAATGCATCCTTTTTCTACATAATCAAGCTGTGGTAATGTCTCTATTGAATACTACATCAATGTTCTGTGATCTTTCCTGATTCCAGATGAAATTTAAGGTCTTGATTATGAATTATAAAGTCCCAAATAATTTGAATATTGACTACTTAGTCTCTGCTTGATGAGAATTTGCAGTTTCCCTTTCTCAGAACAGGTGTGCTGCTAGATTTTGTGTTTCATTGACGGGAACTGGGGATAAAACTTGCCTTTGGTGCATCCATCCTTCCTATGGAATGCTGGCCAGCTGTTGTAAATGGGAGGGCACGACTTCCAAGCATCTAAACATCTGTTGCTACTGTGCTTCAATTGAAATTGAATTTTATTTCAACTCTTGAATATTTAAAAAAATTTCAAGTAACTCCAATGTTTTACATTTCAAATTTTTTTGCTTATAATACTTTGTCCTTTAAGTAGAATGAAATTTCACTTACACTAAGAAACTGTACATTTTTGGCTTAGGGTTAGAGGTGAAAAGAAGGAAAATGTCAAGTATGAAAATATTACTCTTATATTCTTTTATTGAGATGAGTTATTGAACTGTTTAGTTATTTCAATATATCCTTTGCTCTCATGCATCCAGCCTGGTGGCTCTAGAAAGTGGACTTCCCTCTTATGTCATGCTTAGGAGCGTTACCTGTTTCCTATCACCCAGAGAAAAATTTATAAATCTCATACAGATAATTTTCCTTTCCTCTTTACCCATATCCAGATATTTAACAATTTTCATACATATACACTTTTCCCACCCATTTGTGCCACAGACTCTCCCTCCGTTGCCTAGCCTGGTCTCCAAGACATGATCTACCTGCCCAGTGACTGTAGGCAGTGTTGATAGAGGTAGTGGCCAGCAGCCAAAAGGATTTCATTCTGCCCTTTTACTCATGTCTACCGCAGTCCAACTCAAGGTCATGTCTTACCTTCATGACTTCAGGTCTCATAATTGAAATCCCAGTCCCATTCTAGCTGTATTCAAATTAATTTTATTCATTCTGGCCAGCACTTTTTTAAAAATGGTAACAGTTTTTATTCTTTATATAATAATATATTACAAGTAATTTAAACTCTCAACAATAGGTGCATGGTTTAGTATATTACAGTCCAATTATTAATTGAAGAACGTTACAATGCAGTAAAAAAAGATATAAAGATCAGGTAGACATAAAAAAAACTTGGTAGGTAAATAGAAGTGTCAAACTAAAGCTATATATAACCTTTATGTATATGCTCAAATTAATATTATAATTATACTATACTCATAGGAACAATTTTTTTTGCACTTTTAAATCAATAGGTTTTTTACTTTTTTTTTTTTTAAAGAGTGACGGCAGACAAACAGGAAACAATTTAAATCCAAATTGCGATTTTTTAAAAAAACTATGACATGTCTGTATATTCGATGGTTCAAAACACACAACAATCTGCCAAAAGCAAAATGACTAGGAAAGTACCGACATTAACAACAAAACTTAAAAAGAAAAGGGAAAAAAGGAAATGCTATAGTTGCCAGGAATTGAAGGATAAACAAGGGGAATATGGGTAAAAAGAACCCAGACAACATTTAGAGCACACAACTGTTCTGTATGATACAGTCATCAGGAATATATGTGTCTGACAAAAACAAAACAACAAAATTTATGTGCAAAACACGAAGCTTATACATTCCTTCTATTCCCTTCTGTTTGAGGAAAACAAAAATAGTTGAAAAGGAAACATTATTTTTGTAAAGGAGCAGAATTCACTTTTAGAAAATAAAAATTGATGAGTGTGCCCTTTTTCCTTGTGTCAGGGTTTTTCTACCAGGGGTTTGAGTTTTTAAGATTGCCCAAACACTTTTAGGTCTTAAAAAGTTGCTCTCATTTGTGTCAGCAAAAGCTGTTTCAGTCTGTGCTGCTACTCATTTGCAGTTTTTCCATCTTTTCCTCACCTTTACCATTTCAACTATGTATCTTTATGGTAAATTATTCCTTCTACCATCATGAGGTTATGGTAATATTTGTTACTATCCTAGTTGAGTTTATAGGTCTGATAGGTGTGCAGACCTGGGGGAGCCTACAGATGATAAATTAATTTCTGTTGTGCCTTTCTTCAGCATAGGAAGGTTTCCACAAGGGAAACTAAAGGTTTCATAACACTGTGAACAGTGCTGAGTTTCACCCGCACTTCCTCAGCCATCTTTTACTCTGAAAGCCAAAGAGAATGTCATAAGCCTCCCTATAGTCCAGAATTTCACTACATTGCCAGTTCGGTATGTCCAGATGTACATACCTCCTTATGCATATCTTGAGACTAGACAGGCAAGCTCTTGGTTTTTTATGGGTCAACTAATCATTCTTCATTCATTTCATTACTACAACTACCCAGGTGAACTGTCCTCAAAATAATCACATATGTATCTTTTGAAAGCCATTAGTAACAATGGCAATGTAAACACATTATCTCCCTGTTTGTCTAAGTCACCTTAAAAAGACTGAGAGTATTTGATTACACATTGTCACCTGGGCTTATGATGCATAAGCCATAATAGGATGGCCCCATCACCAACCTCCACTCAGTCCTCCAAACTTGCCCACTGTACTCTTACTGGACCATGAAAATTTTAAGCCTGTGATGTCTTCAGCTTCCTTCTTCCAGTTCTTTTTACCTCACTAGCTAGCCCCTAGCTGTCTCCGAGGACACCCATAACTTGACTTTCTCCCCACTAGAGTCTCCCCACTAGTGTTTTTTATTTCATTTCCTGGTTTCTGCTAGATCACCTATGTCTCATTGTTCCCACAGAAGTCACACTCCTGTGACGCACATCCGTTCTGGAGTGTCTACCAAATTCTTCTTTGTTTATTGAAGTTTTGAGTACCCAGATTGCTATTAGGGACTTGGTTGTTGGATGAACCCATTTCAGACTGCTGCCCTTGACCTATGCCCCACACTTCCTGACCCTATGTCCACCTATGCTATTCCCTAGACTGTTTGTCACCAGCAATTTCATTGAGTTGGATCTGGAATCACCTAACTGATACACCTCTGGATGGGTCTGGGAAGGTATTTCCAGAATGGATGTACTAAAGGGGACAAGACATTTTGCCAAAGATTGTAGACTATTCAGTGGCAACCTATATATGAATAACTCCAAGGGAAAGATAATCAAATCAGTGCTTCTTGCTTGCCATTTCTCAGTTTGCTGGTGAGTGCATGGACCCTATTATTGATGCTACACTTCCCAGGCCAGTCATTAGCTTCTTGGCTTTACACTGTAGAATGATGGGCAGAGATTCTTGAGAAAGTCTCAAGTCTTTTATTGCTTGATGGAAACTCCTGATGCACCCAGCTTCATGGACTACAGACCCAAAATTACCAGTCTGTCTATGGTGGCAGCTATTGCTTGACTACATAGCTCTGATTATGCAAGCCAAGTGAATTAGGTCATATATTAATACATACATAATAATATATCATATATAATCATCTACATGATCTGTAGGTATATAAGCATATATATGTATATATATTATAATTCTGTTCCTCTAGAACACTGTCAAAATACTGAATTTAAAGAGCAGCTATTAGTATTATCTTCCTGTTTATAAAAATTACATAGGTTAAATAAAACCATTAAGAAATATTATAGTACAGATCTAAGACACCTAAAATGGGTCTCACAAGCCCGGGAAACAGGTATAATCAGGGATGAGCTGCGTTTTTTTTTTTTTTTTTTTTTTTTTTCAATAGATAATGTCTTTCCCTAAATGTCTCAGCATCTATACCCATTTGTTTGCTGTGGCTTGTGACCCCCATTCCTTCTTCAAAGCCAGCAGTGTGGCATCTTACCAAGATTTCTCTTTGGCTTTCCCTTGGCTCTCTGATCCTTGTGATCTCCATTGAAAGAATTCAGACAAGATACACAGAACATAACATAGAAGGTAGACTATATTGTAAAGAGAAAAGTGGGATGTCATAAAGGGATAGGAGTGGGAGAGCGTCAAAGAGTTCATTGTGGAGAAAAATAATCTCATAGAATCAGTACATAATGGCCTGAGAGACCATTGTGCATGGAGGTGAGATGAACAGTGGCCAAAGGGAGCCCTGCACCAACTTTCATTTCTAGGTTACTTTTATAATATTTGTACAAGTCTCTAAAACATGTAGTTTTACCGAGGAGGCATTTTCCTGTCCAACATGACAGGCAGACCAGTTCGGATTAATTCTTAAGAAAAAGGACAGTGATGTATCTTTCTTTACCTGAAAGTCTCCTGTGACAGAGTGACTTTACAGTCTTTCAGAAACTTCACATAAAATCTTTAGGATGAGAAACTGTAGCATTTTCTCTCTTCCTTGGCAGGGCATTTGAAGTTCTAAAGGGGAAGATGTGATATTCATCTGTTCTATCTACCACTGTTTTTTGTTTATAGAAGTACTGTGTTAACATAGAGGTAGGGCTAGGTGTGGATTATGAAGGGCAGGACCATTTATATTCTTAAAAGCTGGCAATTTCTAACTACCTGGTGACCTGTTTCTGATCTACAGTTTCTATCGTCACATTTTTTTATTCTCTTTATATAGGCTCCTTTATGAGCCTTTCTGATTATACCAAGCCCACTCAGGTGAATCCAAGGAAACCTCACCACATCAGAATCCTTAATTAAATCACATCTGCAAATTCCCTTTTGCCTTGTAGGCAAGGTAACTTATTCACAGGTTCTGGGAACCAGGATGTAGTCATCCGGAGTTGGCTGTTATGCTTTCTGTTATTGAATTATCTGATATTTCCAGGCCACTTACTGAATATCTGTCTCTTCCTTTATTGTGACACTTACTCATGGTTTTAATGGACTTGGCTTCTCCTTATCCAGCTTATATCTTATATATAGTCTGTCAGTGCATTTGCTTCCTGTAGACACTTCCAGCACTTCTCTTCCCACATCCTCCTCCATTCCCACCTTCTGTAACTCTCAGAATCTTCTGTATCTCTCTCTCTTCTGCTTCCCTCCATGAGGGATGTTGGTGAAAGACATTTCCTGTCTCTGTTATCTCATTAAGTCTACATTAGGGATCAGCAGAGACTTTGGTTACTTATGAAACACAAAGAGATTGAGAGCATCTCTTTCTACCCACCTGGGATTGCCTGTCTACAGGAAGCACAGGTCTCCTCCTGACCACTTTTTACTTTGCCTCTGCAAGAGGAGCCTGATATGTGGGACATGAGCAGTTTCTAACACTGAGAACAAATAACTTGATGTAGTCTCTACAGCTTAGGGTTTCCATGTTGAGAAGACATGTCCATGGCTACCGGGTGCATTTCACTAAGACACCATTGAAAGTTATTATCAGGACAGGTTGTGTCATTAAGTTTCTTATTCATATTTTTCTCAATGAACATATAACTTTTATGTATTGGTTAGTGAGTTTATTCACCAAATTCTGAGTAATCTGACTAAAATAATTCACTTTCACTCTTGATTACCTTGCCCTGTTTTTTTTTTTTTTCTCTAAATTTCACAATATTTAACCCCCACAAAAACTAGAGCATTCATTTGTTCTCACTGTTAAACACAAGGTTCAAAAGTGCAGCAGGCTTTGCATCTATTTCCAGTACTGGGAATAGTTTTTGGATCTTGCCATATTCTCTGTGTATGCCAAAAATTATTGAAGGAATAAATCTGGAAATATCTTTAGTATCCTCTAAGCATTCAATTTATTAAAACAGCATCACTCTCCATTATCTAGGGAGAAATTAGTTGATATGGAGATAAAAATGGTACAAAGTAAGAATGGATAGTACATGCATATTGTGATTTTAATCTGAAAGGTGCCCATAGAGGTTTATGTGTCTGAATACTTGGTTTTTAACTGGTGGCACTGTTGGAGAGGCTGTGAAACCTTTTGGGATATGAAGCTCGGCCAATAGAAATGTTCTGCCAAAAGTGGGCCTTGGAAGGTTCTCTCTGATTTCAGTTCTGCTATGTGATCTGCCAAGATGCGAGCAACTGTGTAGCCAGTTGTTGCTACTATAGATTGAAGGCCAAGCTGCCTTAGGTTCCATGCTTCTCCACCATGATACCCAGAGGCTGCGAACAAATAACCCTCTTTGTCCTCAAGGTGTCTCTTCACAGGTTCCTTTGCATCAGCTATGAGAGGAGCAACGAATGATCTATGTTAAAAGTTAAAATAAATGGAAATCACCAAAAAGTCTGCACACTAGAGTCTTTATAAAAATACTCAAAACATCTATTTCTATGTCATGTGTGTGTTTGTGTGTTGGCATGTATATGCCATTGTGCACATGTGAAGGTTGGAGAATCCCCATGTAAGTCCTGGGGATGAAACTCAAATTGTCATGCTTGGTAGTAGGTACCTTTACCCACTAACCACCTTGCGGGCCTAAAGTCTATACTTTCAAGTTGTTTTTAATAACTAACATGTGAAATCTTCTATTTTCAGTTGAGAAACCTGACCCACCTATCAGCCAGATAATGATTTGAATATTGGTGATAACTCCAAAAAATGATGATTGTCTTTTTTTTTTTTTCTTATAAGAGTACATGACTGTTCAAGGTCTTCTGCCTACTTGAACAAATTCACAGGACAATACAAATCTAGCCTCTCCTTTCAGGATTGAAACTCTTCAAAACTAGACTGTAGGCATTAGAGCCACGGCCAGGATCGTAGCTGTCTTTACCCCTTCATGATTATTTTGATTCCTGTATCTGTAGATCCCTCAAGTAATCCATTAAATCAGTTCATTTAGACCACTCTTCAGCATGCCACACCACACACACTCAAATTAAATTAACATTACATTGTTGAGAAAGTACAAATACCAGCAACTGCCTTAATGATCTTAAAAAAACCCCGATTGGCACAGGATGAAGGGCTTGGGGACATGGGCTTCAGTGCAGGTTTTACTACGTCATGATTTCCTCAGAAAATAACCAGAGCTAATGTCAAAGCAAATAGACACTTTGAGACCCACTTCCCTCTAACTCCCTTTTTCTAAACTCCCTTTTTTTAAAAAAAATAATATAGTAAAAAAAAAAAAAAAAAAAAAAAAAAAAAAAAAAAAAAAAAAAAAAGCTGGACTGACTGCTGGCTCCCAGAGTGTACTCTGGTGAAGTTATCAGTGAGCTTTCACAAATCTGATAAACTCAGAGACCACCCCCTCTAAACTCTACAAAAGCAAGAGGGGCCTTTAATGGATCTCCTATTCTAACTTCCTCTTGGGGTGGCAAGTGTTAGAGTAGATGTATCTTGCAGTTAATCTCAGTGGATCACTTCCTTGATATTGGAAAGAATAGTTATTATTTACGACAGTGTCGAGTGTGAGTTAAGTTCTCTGCCCAGGCTATTGAGATCTGTATTATATTAAAGCCAAGGCTTCTGCTGAAGGTGATTGGGCTGATGTCTACATTTATCGGGAGCAGATCCTCAGGGCTGAGTGTGACACGGATGTGGCCAACATGAAAATACGTTTTCCAAAAAAGAATTTTCAAAAATTTAATTTTCCTCCAAATTCTTTGTATGACAAATCCATGAGTTTACTAATCTTTTGTCTTTTAAGAAATTACAAAGACTAGCATTATGTATACTGGTTAGAAAACTTTTTAAACTTCCCTAGTTTCTTTTCTTTTCTTTTCTTTTCTTTTCTTTTCTTTTCTTTTCTTTTCTTTTCTTTTCTTTTCGAAGCATTTTATATGGTGTTCTAATCTAACTGATGAAGTTTAAGAAATATAGAATGTCTTATTTATCTTCTATATATTTAATACCTAAAAAACAATATTTCTTCATCAATAACAAGTGGCAATCTAGATAAAAATTGTTTCAGTTTCTGACTTCAGACATTTCTGTCATTTTTTCCTATCATCATATTTTAGTACTGCCAAGAGTCCTCTTCCAATCTTCCATTTAAATCTCAATTTATTTCTGAAACATGATAGGAAAATTTAATATAGAGTGTGAGTTTGCTTCTTACTTTATACAGCTATTTATACTTTACATATTAGTATTAGGTTGTAATTGATATATGTCTTCCTAACTCCTGTTTCATGTGTATTAAGTCTTGCCTAGTTGCTTAGTGAGAGTATTGATAATAATTAATTTTGGCCATTCTGATTTCTCACATGCTATTTTGATTAATCCTCCCTGACCTAGAGTCTCCCTGTGTTCCATTTTGCCTGAAACTGATTCCTTGATTAGGCTGGACTCCAACAGTGGCAATCCCCCTGTCTCTGCCTCTGGAAGCTGGGATGATAGGAGATCACTACCATACCTGACCTTATAAATTTACCTTTCAAGTCTTATAATGAATCATTCCCAAGCTCTTACATCCAACTATTTTTATGAGAAATAAGAATATCTGTGTATTTCTTTTGATGTGATTTTTCCTCTAATTTTAGCATTTTATGATTTCTTTTGACAATTTCTCAAATAGCATATCAGTTCGCTCTTTCTCTAGCGATCGTTTATCAAAATTTCTGCAATGAAATTATCATTTGAAAAATTATTTTCATGGAGTTGATTGCGATAGAGAATTTGAGTGAAATGTCCTGAAATTGTCTTTTAATCATAGAGGGTTGTTGCTTTACTGAGATGAATTTAATGTGGAACTGAAAAATAGAGTCAAATTTTCACAATCTCTTTGGAACCCCTGAATCCTGCTGTGCTTAAAGGCAGAGGTTCCAAATTGGTTTCCCAAGGAAGGAAAGCGAGAGGCACAGATTAGCATTCAAGAAATATGCTAGGGAGTGCTTTCTGGGTCAACATCTGGGAAGCCAAGCAAGAGGAGCTGACTTGCCAGCCAGCAAATCTCTTCCAGTAACTGGATTGCCTTAGCTGCCTTGCTCAACACTTTTCCTAGCACCAGGGAACTAAGGGAACTGAAATCTATATCTATATCCATATCTATATCTATATCTATATCTATATCTATATCTATATCTATATCTATATCTATATCTATATCTATATCTATATCTATATCTATATCTATAGCTACATAGCTATAGCTCTATGTATCTATGTATCTATGTATCTATGTATCTATGTATCTATCTATCTGTGTGTGTGTGTGTGTGTGTGTGTGTGTGTGTGTGTGTGTGTGTGTAATTCAGGTCTACCAGTCACCAGGACTTTGTCATGACATTTGTTTTTCCTTTCAAGTTCTTCTGGAAGAGTCTCACCAGGCCCTCATTTGTGAACTTTAGCTCTCATTTAACTCTTCTTGGTTTTTGCTATTAAAATAAAATAAAAAATACTCATAAATATGAATGGCTAAGTGTATTTTTTTTTTACTGAATATAAAAACAGACTGTCTGTGGGAGAATCTTCAAATAGGGCTTGCTCTTGTAGGCCATAATGATATGTATCTCCTCTCTTACTTTGATATCTAAGACTCCATGGAATATCCAGGCAATTCCAATTTTCTCCAAGTGACTTGAATTAAAATATAAGCCCTTGTCACAGGCTTCAGAGCTGGTCCCACAGGAATTTTGTACAAAACAGCACAGAACAAGCTGTGTATATTTCTTTTCATAAACTACTCCATACTTTTAATATAGGTATAGTTTACTGAGTGTTATTCAGCTGTGGACTCTACTGCAAGAAGTGAGAGAAGTAAATCAGATAGGACAATTACTTAAGTAGTTAGAGTTTACTAAAACAATTGTAGAAAAAAAAGTCTTAGTGTACTGACACTTGAGCTGAAACCTACAGTGTAACTGGACCATGTGAAGAATCACAGATAGGCAAATAGTAACATAGAAGATAAACAGAATATGCACCTTGACCTTCCTATGGGTCCTGAACAACTGGAGAGGAGCTATCCCAAAAGCTGTTGCCTGTACGTGGGATATGTTCTTCTAGCTGGACTGCCTTGTCTGGTCTCAGAGGGACAGGAAGTACCAAGCATCATAGAATCTTGAAGTGCCAGGGTTGGGGATACCCAGGAGCCCCCACCAGCTCAGAGTAGAAGGGAAGAGGAATACAGGAAGGATTTTGAGAGGAGTGATTAGTAGGGGGCACTGAGTGGGATGTAAAGTGAATAAGTATAAACAAATATAAAATAAAATTAAAAAAATTAAACAGTAGAGAAGGGAGAAGCTATAGGCAGGAGGAAATCATATGCAGTGTTACAGAGAAAGGGAGGACATTTAAACTTGATGATTCTATCGGATGCATTTCAGTAAGGTAACACTATAATTTGATTCATGGTCTGAAATGACTGTTCTAGAATTGAGGGAATACAATATATCATGGACCAAGAAAAATGGCAGAAAGGCTGGTTTGCTAGGGTAGAAATCTGAAAGAGAGATGGTGATGACTTGAGTTTAGGGTCTGTCAGAGGACATGATGAGCAATGGTTAGTGCTGACATATGCTTGGAAGGTCTGAGCAGAAGACTAGTGACTGGGATGATGGTTGGGAAAGTGGTAGGGCAGAGAAGCGACACACCAAGGATGATTGCTCTCCTGTTGTGTTCTCTCCTCAAGTATTCTCTTCATTGGATATTTCCCCAACTTTGCTTCCTCTGTGATTCACCACATAGTGACAATCATGAACCCCTTGTCATGTTGTCTACAGCAACACTCCTCGGGAAGTCAAATCTGTCTTCTGCTCTGTCTACCTCCTTATTGAGAGGAGGCCTCCAGAGATTCTTCATCGAAGCCTCTACCCTGACAATATCATTGGGTTTATCTGCCTCTCTTCTTGCTGTTACCTCTCCTTTGCACTGTTCATCTCCTCTCTTTGGTCTTCCCTCAAACCTCCCTCACCTCTACAAAGACTTTTTGTTCTTCAAAGATTGTCATTTTTCTTTAGTTTTTTCTATTGTCATCAATGGAGTTAGTGGCAGTACATTCATATCTTTGTACTCCTAATTCAGTATTTCAGTATATATTTTAGTATTTTACTAGACGACCTGATATATTAGATCTTTGTTGCTTTTTTTTTCTTTCTCAATATAATCTAAGCTACTCAAGAATAAAAGAAATGTGTGATTTCATCCCTGGATTTCAAACAGAACATGCTTGGACTCTACTGAAGTGCTTATCCAGTAAAAAGAACTATATGCATTTCTATTATATTTCCATTTATTTTGGTTGATAACTGCTTAAATAATAACAATATTAGGAGAAACATTTAACTATAATCGCTTACAAAACAATTTTTTATGTATTTAATGTTCATTTGAAGGGACATTGAAAATGTTGCATCGTGCATTTCCAACGTCCAATATCTTTGCTGTACTGGAGTTAACAGATGGCTCAGGAAGTTAAATTTTATGTGTTTAGTGTAGAAGAAGAGATGAATATTCATTGGCTTCTAGCCTCCTTTTTTTTCCATGAACCCTCTAATACCAATTCTTGAAAGCTTCACTTTTATGCTACTAGATGAGACCTAGTCAACAGCCCATTTAAAGCCCATTCATTCATGTGAACTTTCCTGAAAGATGGAGTATTGAACAACATATAGGCTTCTCTAGAGAATCTCCTAACAGTGAGTTCAGAGATGCTGGTGCTGAGTTTGATGCTGAGTTCAGGATAAACCGAGATACTTTAATACAGATTTGTCTCTTGAAAATAAGTCCACTTCTTTCAATTAGAGAGAGGTATATTTTTTTTCCTTCTAAATTTGGAAGATAAAGCTTATTTTCAGAAAACAGCCCAGAGAAGCAGCTTGATAATTATGGTTAGAAAACGAGAGGCAACTGCACATGTCAAATGTTGGCAGGAAGGAGCAGCGAGATAAATGCACCTATCACATTTTCTCAAGGTGATCATCACACTATCTTTAAGGCTAACTAAGAGACAGTGTTTGTTGGTAAAATATGTTTTAAAAGTAATAAATCATTAGCAGGGTCAAATAAACTATTTTTTTCTGTGTTAATCACTGAAAGCAAACACAAATGATTATGAAGACGTCAACTGGGTATTATGCTGTGGGCTGGAGAGATGGCTGTGCTCTTAAAGGCTAGGCTCACAACCAAACCATCAGGAGAATTGTCCCACTCTCAGTAGCATTAAAAGCAGTGTGTAAATTGGAATACATCTCTCTGCCTGTACTTGAGTCTTTAGTATCTTACTGCTAATGCATCTCTCAGCAAAACTTAAGTCCATCCTTATTTCTCTGCTTCTTATTTTTCCTCAGCAAAATAAAGCAAAGCACTTTCAGTCTCCGATTTCCTTCCTCCTGTGCCTCTTACACTCACCCTTCTGAGGCTCTTGCCACTCCAGATCCTGCCATTGTTGCTTTTATCAAGGTCAACAAAGACCCTTAGGCACTCAATCCAATTCTCAGCCCTCATCTTCCTTGACCCATTAGCAGCATCTCACACAGATGACAATTCCTGTTTCCTGAGCACTCTTTCTTCATTCATCTCCCTGGATGCCACAGTGCCCTGAATTACTTTCAACAGGACTTGGGGTCTTTTCTCTCTTCATTTACTTTTTTGATTTGTCTGTAAGTATAATGACCTCTTAGTCTTATTTTGGCCCAGAATTCAGACAGACATTGGTCTTCTGTCTGTCTCTACTACTTTGTTGATATGTTCTGCCTCATGGCTTCACTATTATCCAGTGATGGCCACTGCCAAATTGCCACTTTTGATTCAGAACATTTCTTCAATTCCAGAATTGTATGTTTGATCATTTGAGCACTTAAATATCCATAAGTTATTTCAAAAGAGAGTACTACTAGTATCTTTCATCCATTTTTGCTTTATTAAAAGTGTTCTCTATACGGAGCAACTCTGACTCCAACTTCCTTTTTCTCAGGGTTAAGATATGGATAACCTATGACAACATACATGCTATGCTCATCATGTTTACATGTAAGCATTTAGAAAACATATTGACACCCTTTTCAAATATGACCAGAAATTTGCTACCTCTCATACTATTTTCTGCTATTATATAGGCATAACCTGCCAATCTCTCTGAATGGTAGGGCTAGTCTTGTTTCCTGACTGCTCTCCCTACTACATACCCCCTCTCTCTAGTATGTTTTCAGTTTTTTAAAAATATGACTTCATTCAAAGCAAAACAGTAGTGTAGATTAAAAGAGAGATACTTGCCAAGATTGACAGAGGTTCATGTGAATGGAAATATTAAAGGACTTCTAGAACATTTTCAAGTATCTTGTGAAACTGCTTGAACATGAAGATGTCAAGTTGTAGCCAATGTAGAGCCTTCACCACTACATTCTAGCATCTTTGGTACAGGAAGGGATTCTGCATGCTATAAAAATATCTTTTATTCATCTGATGACTTGCTATCTCAGAGGTTTACTGTTGAGTAAGCTCACCCTTTCTAGTCCTTTCTGAATTCTGTCTATCTGCCTCAACTCAGCTGTTCTGGCTTAAACTCTTCTTCAAGCTGACTGATTCAATCTGGCTTCTCTCAGCTTCTCACTGAATTGCTTTGTTTGGAAAAAGTGCGTGCCTCTGAATCCCACAAACTGAACTGTACTAACTCCCAACTGACTTAGCTCCACTGCACTGAACTCAACTGAACTGCCCTCACTTTCAAACATCACTGCTTCCAGCCAGGGGTATCAAAGGTGTGGCTGTATTCCAACTGTATCACACAGACCTAGAAGTGTTTTGATATGACCCCTTGCCAGAGAAGTCATGTTGCTGGATTAATATCCCTTTACAGCATCCTATCAACATAGAAATGTAAACACAAAGCTAGCCACAAATTCCTTGTCTACAATGGTTCACATTATCTGAAAAATATGCTAGGGCAATGGTGGCACAAAGCTTGTAGGAATGACAAATATCTGATTTGACTTAGGGCCCACTCCAGTAGATGGAACCCATACCCCAAACCTAAGGTAAATTTGTTTTACCTACCATAAAAACAAATAATACTGATCTAAAAAAAAAATAAAAGACAGTAACGAAGGACTCTTATTTCTATTCTGCTATATTTGTAGATCAGTGCCTTGTTCAGGCATCATTCTGCAGACTATGGAAATAAATACAGAGACTCATAACCGGACATTGCTCAGAGAGAATGAGAAACCTTGGAAAACTCAGCCCTAAATGTGGTGTCTCCATCAATCTCTTCCCCTGGAACTCAGGGAACTGTAGGGTAGAGGAAGCAGAATGAGTATAAGATCTGGAGGGTGTCATCCTGAGTGAGGTAACCCAATCACAAAAGAACTCACATAACATGTACTCACTGATATGTGGATACTAGCCCAGAAGCCTAGACTACCCAAGATACAACTTACTAAACACATGAATCTCAAGAAGAATGAAGTTCAAAATGTGGTCTCTGTGCCCCTTCCTAGAATTAAGAACAAAGCACACANATGGAAGAAGATGGCCTAGTTGGCCATCATTGGGAGGAGAGGCCCCTTGGTCATACAGACTCTATATGCCCCAGAACAGGGGAATGCCAGGGCCATTACGTGGGAGGGGGTGGGTAGGGGAGCAGGGCGGGGACACGGGAGGGTAAGGGAAAATTTCTGAATAACATGTGAAATGTAAATGAAGAAAATATCTAATAAACAGAAAAAAAAAAGAACCAGAGAGAATGGAGGACACTAAGAAAATAAGGATGTCTAAATCAACATGATCAAAGCTAACATGAACCCACAGAGACCAAAGCAGCATGCATTGGCCTGGAGGCATCTGCACCACATCCTCTGTGTTTGTATTAAGGCTTCTAGTTTAGTGTTGTTACTGGATTCCTGAGTGTATGAACGAATGAATCTCTGATTCTTCTGCCTGTTCTGGGCTCTTTTCTTTTTGTTGGTTTTTCTTGTCTACCTTCAATATGTTTTATCCTATTATATTTTATTTTGTTATATTTAAAAGATGAAAGAATGAATAAATGAATACATAGCCACGGGTGTGAAAGTTAATGACTGAGCTGTCATTTATACCTGCTGTGAGAAGGAAAATCAATTTTCCCCAAATGGGTGACATTGTGTATATTCACCACTCCAGTTACAGCATCATGTTCAGGAATACTTGACCAACATGGACTCCAAAAAAAAAAAAAAAGGATATTGTGAAAATATTACCTTTAAACTTAAATTTAGGATCCCCTATTTTTTTTCCAGAAGTTTAGAATGTCTTTTCAGTGGTTTATACAACACTATTAGGTTCTTGATTTCTTAAATGTTCTCCTTACTAACTCTAGACAGTCCACCGCTGTCTTCTATGCTTTCTCTTACATACACCTATCACATATGTTATACATTAAGGCTTTGAGCTGTCTGTTTTCTCATGAATTATTTTTCCTCAGGTAATGTTTGCCTGTATGTTATACTTCCCTTAAAACTCACTTTCTATCTTGCTTCAATAATGCATGTACCGAAGTGAATCCACTCCCCATATTTCTGATGCTTTTTCCCTCACAGCATATTTTTCTTATGGTATTTTATATCTGGCATGGTATAGAATTCATAGGCAGCACACAGGTAGGCCAAAATTCTCAGGTCTTCAAAATAAGCACTCATTTTTTCTCCCAGCTGCCTTCAATCTCTTGAACACAAATGGTTCAACTAGTAATTGTTGGGACTAAAGATACAAGGCATGTTTCCAGGCAAGGATTCACTTATCAATCCAAACATTGGAAAACTATGAGGATTATAATGTGTTTAGTCTGTGTAGAAGTAGGGATTTGCACCAAGAAGAACTCAATGCTCGATAGCCTCTACATGAGGAATTCAGGGCCTAGATGGGCCCTTATTGGTAGAAAGATAGTCAAATATATGCACCCACTTTTACTCTATTAGATCTCTAACCTCCACCCTAAGTGGTAGCCTGAAAGGTAATGGTCCAATCACTGAGCCTGCTGTTATTCTCAACCTCACCCATCTCTCCATACTTCTCTCTCTTGTCTTTGAGTAGGATGAGTTTTGCCGGATTGTTCAAAAATGGTATGCCTTTTCTCTGATGTTAAATGCACACACAAATGTTTTCACGAGATCACTCTTGCTGCCATCCTAGTTACCACTATATGGGTCACGCTGTGTGTCAGCCTAGAATTTTGAGATTTTTCTGTTTCTTGCCCCTTTAAAAAATAGTTTTGTCTGTATTCTCATTCTCTCTGCCTCTGCCTCTGCCTCTGCCTCTGCCTCTGCCTCTGTGTCTCTCTCTTAGTATAAGCAACTTATTGTCACAAAAACACACATGAGGTAAAACGAAGGTAGCAGCTCAAAATTAACCAACAGCCTCTATGTGAACAGCATGAGTAAACATTTTAAGGATGCTCTCATTATCCCAGCTGAACTCTCTGCACCCAATGTGGGTTCCATTGTACTGCCCACTGGGAGGTTGAGGGGGACCAGTGTTGTTGCAGCTGAAGCCCAAGGCAAAGCGTCACCGCTGCTCAGTAGTTTCCGGAGGCTAGCCCACGAGAAGCTGGAATTGATGTTCTGGAAATTGAAGGACAAAGAGATGTCTCTAAGAGAAAAAGGTAATTGCAGCAGAAACACAAACAAGCGATCAAACCAAACAGAGGGGAATTTTCCTATTCTGAAGTAAGACCAGGACAAAGAGTTTTGCTGTTTCCAGAAGCAGAAATAGCTGCTCTTTGCTTCTTAAACAAGGATCAATACTTTTCCAGCGGGATGAGCAAAAACACACAGCCTGGGGCCAAGTCTGTCTGTCTGTCTGTCTTTCTTTAGAAATAAACGGGGCTGAAATGTATCCAGGCGGGTTTATTTAGCCATCGATTATGGCTGCTTTCCTACTGTAAAGACAGACTTGAGGAACCCTGATAGACTGTATGTCTCCTGCAACACCGGAAACATTTACTCTAATGTTCTTTAAACAATGTTTGCTGGCTCCCTGCGCTGTGCCGGTGTTGCTATCAAATATAATTTAGACTATTTTATCTCAATCCGATATTCAGAAAATTATTTCTGTGGCCTCTGTCTCATAAATTTTGTACAGTATTCTAAGAGTTGTACATTAAGTCAATTCTTGAATAGATATATGGTGTTTAAAGTCATTATAAAAATATCAAATTTTCCTGTGACTTCTAGTCATGTCTTTTACATCACAGAAATAAAAATAAATCAAAATAGTTTTCTTAAGTACACAGACTAAATCATTATTTTAATATAGATTCTGGGGAGCATGGCTTTTCCCCCTTTTCTTTTCTTTTCTTTTCTTTTTTTTTTCCTCTTCTTTTTTTTTTGTTTGTTTGTTTTAGCATTATCTGTCATGTACTTTCTCTTTTTGTTAGCAAGCAATCATTACTTTGCTACCTGGCCATAGTTACCTGTTTATCTTCCCTTGTAGCAATTCAAAGTAAAGTCACTCCCAGTCTCACAGGTGAAGGTGCTGCCTGCTTTCTCTGGTGTCTGCTGAAGAGGAGTCGGTGGTTTTCAACAAACATGTTTGTGTCAAGGAATGTTTGCCTAGTTCCCAGTGGCCATTTTCTGTCCCAAGAGGGTCTGGCCAAGAGATGGAAGTAATTTTGTTTATTGTGCTCCAAATCTTTTTCCAAATTACTATCTTCATACATTTTAGTGACATATTTATTTAGCTCAGGCAACAAGGGCCCCATAATAATTTATGATCTAAATGTAGCCTGTAACAGCAGAATTACTTGTGGTGCTTAGAAATTAATCAGAAATCACTGTCTAAAGTGTAATGACTTACTGTTGTTTTTGAACCTTGTTGTGGAGCCTATGAATATTAATTAAGAGTTACGGCTGAAGGTCGAACAGAATCTGGTTCAATTTCATATTTCTACAGAATGACCAGTTATCAGTTATCAAAGCATCTGAAGATAATGGGACTTTCATATTTTATGTCAGTATGAATGCCATTACATGATGTCGGAGAGCCTGAATCATATCAACACCAGACACTACCTACTATTAGGAATCTCCAATAAAGAATATGCTCCTTTTCTATGTATTTTTTAAAATTAAGAAGAAATTTGTATCCAGTAAATACAACTTGGTGGCTCTAAAATCGAAGTGAGGTTTAAAGAGAGTTGTAAATAATGAAAAGTGATTTAATTCATATATTTTAAAAAATGATATTATTTTTGATATAATATAATTATATCATTTCTTTCTAACTCCCCCCCCCCCCGCTTCAAACTCCCCCATATGCCCTTCCTTGCTTTCTTTTAAATCATGGCATCCTTCATCATTAATTGTTTTTAAATGCATATATATATTTCTAGATATGCATATATATGCATGTATATGTATATATATATATATTTACAAATATAACCTACTCAGTTTGTACAATGTTATTCATATGTGTGCTTTCAGAACTGACCATATGGTATTGAATAATTTGTATGCTCTCTCCTGGAGGAAAACCAATTCTTCCACTGTCAGCAATCCTTAGTTGGTGTCATTTTTTTGCATAAGGCTGAGGCCTCTCCGTCTTCTCCATTCTCCTTGGCATGTCTATTGATGTTGTCCTTGTGCAGCTCATGTTAGTGAAACTTCATGGGTACAATTTCTGACATTCCTAGGAGATACAGCACTTGGTCCTAGCACCTCTGCTTTGTCTAAGATTTAATGCTCTTTGTCAGTAACCAGAGTAATTATGAGCTTTGGCCTTTCAAGTGAGACCATACCTTACTTATTTCTAAGTATAAAATTTAGTTGAAAACTCATCTGATAAATTGTAATTCTTTGTTTATACATGCAAAATGGAAACATTTTATATAACCTTTTAAGTTATTTTCTCAGGAAACTTTTCTAATATTTAAAGCCCTTCATATTATTTGTAGTCATTTGAATCCTATTGTTTAGGAATCTTAAAGATTAAAGGGCTTTCTCAGCACTTGTCACTCAACCTACTATTTTACTGGAATAAGTTACTATGTTAGTAATTGGGCAAAATGGAGACATTGGTTGTTGGACGAAGACAAATCCTTTGTCAGATTGGAATGAACACTAGGTCTCATGTGACTTCTGATTTATTCATGGAGGTGGGCTTTATATTAATTTTGGAGTCAGATTTTTTTTTCTGATTTGTGATAGCATACATAATAGATGGAGTTGAGATTTTTAAAAAAATATATTTTTTTTTATGTTTTTGAAATTAGTATAATAATGTCATTTCTTCCTCTCCTTATCTTCCCTCCAATCCCACACATATTTCCCATGCATATTTCCATCTCCTTTTTCTTATTCAAATTCATGGCCACTTCCTCTTTAATTGTTACACACACACACACACACACACACACACACACACACACACACACACTCACACCCTACTCAGTCTGTGTAATGTTACTTGACCCATTGTTATTGATAGTCATTTGCCTTGCTCCTCTCTGGGGGCTATGTTTCCAGCTCTAAGGATTCCTCTGCTTCCTGTCCTTAGCTTTTTGTGTAGGTTTGAGGACTCCTGAGTGTTCTCCATTCTCCCTTAGAATGTTTATTGGTACCATCCTTCTTCATGCCACGTTTAAGAAGCCCTGTTAGTGAGACTTTGTGAGTATAGCTTCTCTGACATTTCTAGGAGACACAGTTTCACAGCAAACTCCCTGCTGTTCTGGCTTTTACAAGTCTTTTCACCTCGCTCTTTGGCAATGATTCCCTAAGCCTTCGGTGCAAGAGTTCGGTTGCAGATTTATCAGTCACCAAGACTTTTAACTTTTCAAAATTATTTTTACCTTTACTATTGGGAAGGTTTCACTTTAATTAAAATATTCTGGTCCCACCTGCCCCAATGCACTGACTCTGTGATTCCCATATTTTGTATGACTTAAATTTTGTCCTCTTTTGAAGCTAGTATCTCAGTGAGTAGATAGGCAGGCAGTCATCAGGAAAGCTAGCCACTAAACGTGGCTGACCCAGTGCAACTTAAATAGCTTATTTCCTTCAAACGCAGGCAGCAATATTGAAAAGAAATGTCCTTGTCTGATCCTGAGAGCTAAGAAATCATTTTCCCCCTTAATAAGGAAGTATTTAGGAAAAGAAATGAAGCCACAGAGAATAACTTTGGTTTTATTTAAAGTAAGGCGAGACTCCTGTTACAGAGAAGGGATATTTCAATCTGCTGAAGAATGGGAACAAGAAGTGATGTTTCACTGTCAAGAGGTAGCTTGCACATTTGATGGAAAATTACTGAAGAGAAGCAGTCACAGTTCAGTGTCTCAAACCTGTTAGGGAGTAAGAGCAGCTTCTCTCCATGGAATTGTAACTGTGAAAAAAACTGGCTAGCTCATAGCACTGGGGTGCTTGATTTCAAGTCCACATTTATATTGGGTCTTCAACAAGATGTGGAAATGTAATAGGATGTGGTGGTTTGATGTCGCGTAGTTTATAAATCAGATCCTTAAAAGCCCATGACTTTATACTGAGAATTCTTTGCTCTGATTTTTGTCAGGTAGGAAATACATGGGGGTTAAATATTTTGAGTTTTTAAACAAATATCAAGCAATTACTACTTATGGATATATTTCTTGAACATCTCTCCTACAGCTTATGCTAGCTCGTTTTAGTTACTGAAATAATGAGAATATGGTTGCATTGATGCTCATAAGTTTACAATGTTAAAAATGTCTTTCATGATCTTGACTTGCTCTTGTTCTCATATTGCTTTTTAGAAAGGATATTAAGATAAGGCTAATTATAATAAAGCTGGAGATTCCTGGGAATTTCTTTTATTAGGGGGTTAGACTTCTTGAAAACATTGATTTATTTGATTTAATATCAGTGAGATAGTAACTGCCAGCCTACAAATGTCCTCATGATTATGACAGTTTTGTTTCTGTATAATATTCTGAGTTTCACAGTCTGTGAAACTCCTATTCTTACATAAAAATTCTAATTCCAATACAACTATTTGAATAATCACAATCCATTTATTTTTATAACATTTTAATATAATTTAATTAAATGTAATAATTTATTTTCTTTCTCTGGGGATTGAAATTTTATCCAATTAACGAGTAAGGAAAATCACAGTTGATATTTTGTAGACATTATCTGAATACCTTGTATTTCTAAATTTTGAAATCAATGATTTATAATTAGGAAATAGATGTTAGGTTCTGTACTTATAATACTTAAGGTTAAATCTGTACTAAAGTTCTCAGCCGTGCCCTCAAGTTTTGATATTCTGCACAAATATTTAAGGCAGCCTCTGGAATGCGAATTTCATGAGTTTTGTAGGAAAAGTGGCCAGTGAATGTTCCTGTTTTTGTAAGAAGTGTCAAAATGGATGAGCCAGTTGAGATAAAAATGCCATCACATTGAGGATGCTGTTACTGACAGAGTCAATGTGAAGACCCCAGGTAAATCTGTCCTTTCATGTGGATAAGTATTCCTTACATTTCAGTTTTTGAGTCCAACAAATAAATGATTATTAGTGAATCTCTCTCTCTCTCTCTCTCTCTCTCTCTCTCTCTCTCACACACACACACACACACACTCACACACACACACACACACACACACGCACACACACACATAACTTTTTAACTCTGCTCATGTTATAAGATCCATTTTAATATATAATGACTTCTCCTAGTTCCACCTTATTACAGAAAAGACATTGCAGGTTAAAATAATAATAATAAAGGTTGAACCTTGTGCATCAAAGACTTGACAGGTGTTATAAAAAGAATTAATGGTAAAATGAATATATCTTGAGAGCAAACAAGACATGAGAAAACGCAAAGGCTTAAAGGTTAAGTAGAGTGATAATCTCGGAATCCAAATGGTTTTAAAATCCCCTTCAGTAATATCCCAGCTATTCACAAGCAAGTTTTTAAAGCGAAACCTGGCTATATATAAGGAGCTGCCCCAGGAATCCAGGATGACTACACGTACAGCTTAATTTCATTCCCCCCCACCCCCAATTTTTTTGTAGGTTAAAAGAAAGTTTAAGCAATCGTAACTGTTGATACCTGGGTCATTGTGTGGCAATGCATATTTTATTTTTAATTGGAAAAGCTATCTGTCATAAATGTTGTCAACACGTATCAATTTAAGAAAGGATATTACATTTTCTAAAAATGCTTTGTGCTTTGACATAGAGTTCTGTGTTAGTATGGGTAGGTTTTGTATTTATTATCTGTATGGAACTATGAGTTTTACCACTGCATTAGTTTAAAATTACTTTGTCTTCCTATTAATCATTCTTGCTTTGGGTTCAGGGTCCCTAGGCTTAGTCAGGAACCTGTTAGGCAGCAGCTCAACACTTTGTGTCCTTTGCTTCAACTACAGATGATGTCCTGGGTCATCAGCCCACTTTTAGGTAAGGAATTCTGAGTGGAGTCAAAGTGAGCCATCAGCTTCTGGATCACATGGAACGTTAGACAACCACCCTCATCATGGCAAAGATGCTACAATAAGCACAGGGATGGGAATTTTATTTTATTGATGCCACGCTGCCTAGATTTCAACAATACTAAATGTAAGCGTTTTCTTTGCATTGGATACTTGGGGAGGAGAAAACAATGAAGACAGTGTAAAACACCTTAACTGGATCTGTAACACTTCCTTACAATGTCACACCGTTCTCACTGTAGTTTCAAAGGGAAAGTATGAATAATGTGTGCAGGCTACCCTTGAGTGTTTTCATGGACATGCTATGAGGGAAGGGGCCAGTTTAATGATGTTGTGGATGCAAACATTTCACGCCCAAAGTTAGTATTGAGGAAGCTCTGTGTAATGTAATTATGGGAAAGTGGAGTACACGAGTCTCCTTTCCCAGTGGAATGTGGAAGCAAGGATATGATTCATGCTTGAGTAGTACTGAAGTTCTGGGCAAACACACTTAAGGTTGACAAGCCATGTTAGGAACCTTGTTACTTGTGACAAATGAAATAGCCTCTGAAAGTAAGACTTAAGGTAATAGATAAACAAATCTTCATGATTTGTGATAATGGATCTACCATTTCTGTTTTTGGTAAAAACTAGCAACTAGTTATAAAAAACTAAGGAAGCCGGAAAGTAGGAGAAATGGTCTTTCCAAATGAAAAGCACACCAACTGGTTATCCAATACTAAGCAGTCATCCCTGAAAATGTACATACGAGTACATTATACAGTGTGAGCAGGGGTTTTTTTTTTGAGGCGGGGGTGGGGGCAGGTGTTTCATTTTTTATTTTATTTTTATTTGTTCAATTTACATCCTGCTCACTGTCCCCCTCCTGCCCACCCCTCCCACAGTGTTCCTCCCTCTTCTTTTCCTCTGAGTGGGTGGGGCTCTCTGTTTATTCCCCTTCCCTGGTACATCAAATATCTACAGGGCTATGCACATCACCTCCTACAAGGCAGCCCAGCTAGAAGCACACATCCCAAGACAGGCAACCTTTTTTGGGATAGCCTCAAATCCATTTGTTCAGAAGCCACATGAAGACCAAGCTGCACATCTATATATGTGCTGAAAGGCCTAGGTCCAGCCTATGTTTGCTCTTGGACTGGTGGTTCAGTCTCTGAGAGTCCCTAAGGGTCCAGGTTAGTTGAATATGTTGGTCTTCCTATGAACTTTTTAATCCCCTTTTGGGGCCCGCAATCCTTCCCCCTGTTTTCCATAGCAGTCACAAAGCAACATCTACTGTTTGGCTGTGGGTGTCTCCATATGTTTGAGTCAATTGCTGGATGGACTCTCACAGAAGACAGTCATGCTAGACTCCTGTCTGCAAGCATGGCAGAGTATTATTTATAGTGTCAGAGATTGGTGCTTTCCCATGGGATGAGTCTTAAGATGGGCCAGTCATTGGTTGGCCATTTCCTCAGTCTCTGCTGCATCCCCCATCCCTGAATTTTTTTTTTTTTTTTTTTTTTTGTAAATAGATTATGTTTTGGGTTGAATGTCTTGTGGGTCGGTTGGTGTCCCTTCCTGGATACAGGAAATAGTCTTTTCAGATTCCATATCCACAATGCTGTGAGTCACAGCTAAGGTTACTCCCATTGATTCTTGGATGTCTCTGTCACATCCTGGAGATCCCTCCCCTCTTGTTGGTTGCACATCTTCATTCATTCTCATGGCCATCTGGCCTTCTCCACTGTCCTTCCCGACACCTGAACCTAAACCCCCTTCCCTCTCACTATCTCCTCTCCCAACCAGTTTCCTCAATCTAACTGCCTATTATGACTAGTCTACATTTGAAGTGACATTCTAGCATCTTCACTTGTAACTTCCTTCTTGTTTTGTTTCTCTCGGCCTGTGGAGTATAACACAGGTATCATGTATTCTGTATTTAATATCCACTGAAGAGTACATACCATGCATGTCCTTTTGGGTCTGGGTTACCTCACACAAGATGATATTTTCTAGTTCCATCCATCTGCTTGCAAATTTCATGATGTTCTTGATTTTAATATCTGAAAAGTATTCCATTTTGTAAGTAAACCCATTTTCTGAATCCATTCTTTGGTTGAGGGACATCTGCATTGTTAATCACATAATAGAACCCATGTGTCATTGAAGTATGGTGGAGCATCTATATGCCTAGATGTGCTAAATCTTCAGGTAGAACTATTTTCAATTTTCTGAGGAACTGCTGGATTCATTTCGAGAATGGTTATACAAGTTGGCAAGCCACCAACAATGGAGGAATGTTTTCCTTGCTCCACATCTTCTACAGAATGTGCTGTTGCTTGAGATTTTGATCTTAGCCATTCTGATTGGCAAATGGTGGAATCTCGGTGTTGTTTTTAGTTGCATTTCCCTGATGACTAAGGATGTTGAATATTTCTTTAAGTATTTCTTGGTCACTCAAGATTCCTCTGTTGAGAATTCTCTGTTTTGTCTGTATTCCATTTTTAAATTGGGTTATTTGGTTTCTTTGGAGTCTAACTTTTTGAGGTTTTTGTACATATTGGATATTATCTCTCTGTCAGATGTAGGGCTGATGAAGATCTTTTCCTAATCTGTAGTCTGCCATTTTGTCCTATTGACAGTGAACTTTGACTTACAGAGCTTTTAAGTTTCATGAGGTTCCATTTATCAATTGTCTATCATAGATCCTGAGTCATTGGTGTTCTGATCAGAAAATTTATCTCCTGTACCAATGTGTTCAAGGCTATTTCCCACTTTCTCTTCTATCAAATTTAGTGTATCTGCTTTGATTGTATAGGCTATTTCAAGGCCTATAGAAATTGTGTTGAAATTTTAATGGGGATTGCATTGAATCTGTAGATTACTTTTGTAAAGGTGGTCATTTTCAACGTGCTAATCCTACCTATCATGAGCATGGGAGATTTTTCCATCTTTTGATATCTTCAGTTTCTTTCTTCAGGGACTTGAAGTTTTTGTCATACAGAGCTTTCTCTTGCTTGGTTAGAGTTGCACTAAGATATTTTATATTATTTGTGGCTACAGTAAAGGGTGTTATTTCTCCAATTTCTTTCTCGACTCCTTTATCATTTGTATAAAGGAGGGCTACTGACTTCTTTAAGTTAAAATTTTATCCAGCCACTTTGCTGAAGGTGTTTATCAGCTGTAGGAGTTCTCTGGTAGAATTTTTGGGGTCACTTATATACTATCATATCATATGCAAAGAGTGATACTTTGGCTTCTTCTTTTCCAATTTGTATCCCCCTGATCTTCTTTTGCTGTCTTATTGCTCTGGCTACAACTTCAAGTACTACAGTGGAAGTATATATAGATAGAGAGTGGGCAGCCTTGTCTTGTCTCTGATTTTAGTGGAATTCCTTTAAGTATCTCTCCATTTAGTTTGATGTGGGCTATTGGCTTGTTATATATTGCTTTGGTTATGTTTATGCATGTGCCTTTTATTCATTATCTTTCTAATACTTCTGACATAAAGGGATGTTGCATTATGTCAAATGCTTTTTCAGCACCTATTGAGATGATCATGTGATTTTTTTTCATTTAGTTTGTTTACATGGTGGATTATGTTTTTTTTTTAATTGAACCATCCCTGCATCATTTTGATGAAGCCTACTTGATCATCTTGGATGCTATTTTTGATGTGTTCCTGGGATTCATTTTGCAAGTATTTTATTGGGTAGATTTGCATCAATGTTCATAAGAAAAAATCCATCTGAAGTTCTCTTTCTTTGTTGAGTCTTTGTGTTGTTTAGGTATCAGGGTGACTGTGGCTTCATAAAATGAGTTTAGCAGTGTTCCTTCTGTTTCTGTTTTGTAGTATAGTTTGAGGAATATTGGTATTAGCTCTTCTTTGAAAGAGCTAATCCTGGCAGAATTCTGCACTAAAACCATTTGGCCCTAGGCTTATTTTAATGACTGCTTCTATTTCTTTATGGGTTATAGGGCTATTTACNTATCAGGGTGACTGTGGCTTCATAAAATGAGTTTAGCAGTGTTCCTTCTGTTTCTGTTTTGTAGTATAGTTTGAGGAATATTGGTATTAGCTCTTCTTTGAAAGAGCTAATCCTGGCAGAATTCTGCACTAAAACCATTTGGCCCTAGGCTTATTTTAATGACTGCTTCTATTTCTTTATGGGTTATAGGGCTATTTACATGGTTTACCTCATCTTGACTTAACTTTGGTATGTGGTATCTGTCTAGAAAAAAAGCCATTTCATTAAGATTCTCCAGTTTTGTGGAGTACAGGCTTTGAAGTATGACCTAAGCCTACTTTGAATTTCCTCAGTTCTGTTTTCAGGTCTCCCTTTTCATTTCTGATTTGTTTATTTGGATACTGTATCTCTGCCTTTTGGTTAGTTTGTGTATCTTGTTGATTTTCTCAAAGAAACTGCTCTTAGTTTTGTTGATTCTTTGTATTATTTTCTTTGTTTCGTACTGATTGGTTTCTGCTCTGGTTTTGAGTATTTCCTGGCTTCTACTTCTCTTTGGTGTGCTTGCTTCTTTTTTCCCCCCAGAGCTTTCAGATTCACTTTTAAATTGCTGGTATGAAAATTTTCTAATTTCTTTATGCTGGCACTTAGTGCTATGAGCTTTTCTGTTAACACTGCTTTCATTCTGTCCCATAAATTTTATTATGTTATGCCTTCACTTTCATTGTATTCTAGAAAGTCTTTTATTTTTTCTTTATTTCTTCCCTGACTCAGAGATCATTGAGTTGAGAGTTGTATAATTTCTATGAGTTTGTAGGCATTCTGGTGTTTCTGTTGTTAATCCATGGTCGTTTGATAAGACATAAGGTGTTATTTCAATTTTCTTGTATATGTTGAGGCTTGCTTCAATTTTCTTGTATATGTTGACTATATGGTCAATTTTGGCAAAGGACCCATAAGTTGCTCAGAAGAAGGTATATTCTTTTGTGTTTGGGTGAAACATTCTGTAGATGCATGTCTGGTCCATTTGATTCATAATATCTGTTAGTTTTGTTATTTCTCTGCTTAGTGTTTGTCTTGATGACCTGTCAATTGGTGAAGTCTCCTACTAGTAAAGTGTGGGGTTTGATGTGGATTTTAAGCTTTAGCAATCTTTTCTTTTACAAATGTGGTTGCCCTTGTGTTTGGGTCATAGGTGTTCAGAATTGAGATATCAACTTGATAGATTTTTTTTTTTTNAAGACAATTAGCAAGTTCATCTGGAATAACAAAAAACCGAGACTAGCTAAAACTCTTCTCAACAATAAAAGAACCTCTGGTGGAATCACCATGCCTGACCTCAAGCTGTACTACAGAGCAATCGTAACAAAAACTGCATGGTACTGGTACAGCAACAGACAGGTAGATCAATGGAATAGGATCGAAGACCCAGAAAGGATTTTTTTTTTTAAATGAATATGAAATATCCTTTCCTTCCTTCTTTGATGATTTAGGTTGAAAGTCTACTTTATTAGATATTAGAATGGCTATTCCAGCCTGCTTCTTGGGTCCATTTGCTTGGAAAAGTTTGTTCCAGCCCTTTACTCTGAGGTAGTCTATCTTTAGTACTGAGGTGTGTTTCTTGTATGTAGCAGTAGGTTCTGTTTTTACAACCATTCTCTTAGTCTTTAACATTTTACGGGTGAATTTAATTCATTGAGCAGGTTTAATTTAAGGATGTATATATGAATACATATATTTATATTCATGTAATAATAGTTAATGAAAAACAAGGAGCAGTATATAGAGTGATTTAGATGGAAAGGGATTCCACTGTTACAGATAATTATATTTCTCTTTATATACTATTTTCTGACTCACAAAATCACTAGACTTTTAGGTAATATAATAATATTATAATCTCAAATATTAAAAACAGTAAAAATAAAATGTCAGAAATTGTGTCGGAAAGTGATTATAGGAGATATATGAAACACTTAATCCATACAACCAAACTAGTGTTGCTCCAAGAAAAACACAGCACATGTAAGTGTAGTGGGAGAGGGGAGGTCAGGAGGATGCAGTACTCCTGAATTTTCATTTCCTGTTGATTAGAACTATCAGGAAGAGGAGTTTGGAAACTGTAGATAATTTAAAGCAATGCCTACGAATGTTCTGCTCAGCTTCCTGGATCATTTGAAACAATGATATGATATGTGGGACATGATGTCAAGTCATGTAGAATGAAAATAATATTTGCTTTGCTAATGAAATATTTCTGCTTTTCTAATTATGTTAAGGATAAAATGTTGTGCTAATATGTCCAACCTGGTTCTGCCTCTGCACTTGAGGTATCCAGGCACCATGGCATACCTGGCTGGACTGAAAGGAAGGAAGGTTAGCTGGGCAGATTGGTTCCAGCATGACCCTGGTCAGCTTCAAGTGTGAGGAGAAACAACCTTCTCCGAGATGGTTTTCACTGAAACAGCTCTCCTTTTATTGGAGGTAACAAGGGCTATATAAATCTTGGCAAGTGGGTAGGGGTTTTCAAGGAGAATGTAGTTTATTGGTTAGTGCTGACGTGCTGGAATGCCTCATTTACATGAAGAGGAATTCCAGGTGCATTCTGGACATGCCTTTATAGAAAGAGAGGAAGTTTGTTATTTGGGCTCCAGGTGAAATGGCTACAGGGTGGCAGAGGTGGGGATTGTACAAGCTACCAGAACATGCAGGCCCAGGGCAAGGAGAGAACTAACTTAGCTCCTGATGTTCTCAGGAGGAGATGGAATTTGGACACGCCCTGATATCACTCTTGCTCTAAATTGCTTCTCCAAGTTGCACAGCTTTTCTGCCTCATATAGCCCTTGCACATGGTTCTTTTTAATGATGGGAGACCAGGCCTTTATAATGTGTGTGTGTGTGTGTGTGTGTGTGTGTGTGTGTGTGTGTGTTATATGTATGTGTTATATGCATATGTGTGCATGTGTGGGCACATATATACTGCAAAGTTCATGTGATGGGAAGAGAACAACCTAGGTTTCCAGTGCATTGTTATTCATTGTTGAACATACCAGACTCAGCAGCCCACAGGCTTCTGAGAATGTTTCTACCTCAATGTCATTGTGAGCACTGGGATTACAGAGACAGCCTCCTATACCTGTGCATTCTGAGGATTTAAATTTAAGTCCTGAGGAACACAGGTGACAGGAGGAACTTTGATTTGTAAACTGGCTCCATCTTGTCCCCAATTTGAACTCTGGTTAATAGAAATGCCACAAACAATACCAGGAAGAAATTGTCCTCGGTTTGGCCAATGAGGGAATAGAAGGAAAGTGCCTAAAATTCCAGACATTATAGATAAATTGCTCAAGCTGGCTGAAGTTATCATCTTGTGCCAAGATATCCCTTGCCAAATAAGGCAACTGCCAGGCTGGAGACTGCCATTCCCTGTTTAACCCTTGCCAAATAAGGCAATTGCTAGGGCAGAGACCCCTGTTACCTGCCCAAAATAGTATAAAAATCATGAATAATTAAATCCATTGTGACAGAGTCTGAGTGTAGGAGCTTAAGCTTGAATAAGGGCTCTTTCCTTTTGCATATGGATTCGGATTTGGACTCCTGGTGATATTTAGGGACCCTATAATCTGTGTACAATAGTCTTAGTGCTTGAGTCCAACTCTTGTTATAATATATTTTCTGTCACATGTTATCATCTTTTCCTTTACAATAGCCAAATAAAATGTTTTCTTTTAAGCAAGTATATTTAAATAAAAGAGTTATTTACTGTAAACAAAATCTGGTTGTGGAGGCAGAGGCAGGAGGATATCTGTGAGTTTGAGGACAGACTGATCTACATATCAAGCTCCAAGACAGCTAGGATTACATAGAGAGACCCTATCTCAAAAAAAAAAAAAAAAACCAACCCCCCCCCCAAAAAAAAACAAAAAACACCAAGCCAACCAACTATCCAACTATCCAACAAACCAAATGAAAACAAAAACAACCCCCCCCAAAAGAAAAACCAACCAACCAACCAACCAAAACACCCCAACCTAGAATATTAAGTACTCAAGAGTGTTATCGTACAGGGATAAGATACAAGTCATGACAAGAGTATGCATATGTAAGAAGTTTAACCTTTATTGATCCAGAGGAGATTCTTCAGATACTCTTATTTACAAAGGTTCTGGGGAAGTCCCACCAAGCAGCATGTGCTGAGAATGCTCTAGTGTACTGTCTCAGTGTTAAGAATGCAGGTCCTTGTGGAAGGGGCTGCAAGCCTCCCCTTGTTCACAACCAGGGAAACAATAAAATAGTTTAAAAAGTTTTCTTGGATGGACTGTGTAGATGTAAATACAAATGAACCATTCTTGAAATGAAAGAGAGACAGAATACTTTTTTCACCACCAGTCAGGCAAACTTCCTATTTGTGCAAATTAGCTTGTAACAGTAGAGCATATTAATAAAGGCATACAGAAAACAACAGTTACTCCATTGTCCTTCTCACAATAGTTTATTATACCAGTTGAGCATTTAAAAATAAAGTATATTTCTTAAAACTTAGCAGCTAAAATAGTTAAAATACTAGAACTTCAGTCATAGACAGATTTCCTGCTCCTCAATGGTACACAAGCTTATGCCAACACACTGCATTGGGAGGGAGTAGTTCTTGAATATGTGTGTGTGATAGTGGGCATAGTGGGTTTCTATACTCTGCCTTTTATTTGGGCTTGCCTTATCAGGGCAGCTTCATCAAAGAAGGTGATAGGAGGCTAATTATGCACCAGATACATAATAAATGCAGAGGTTCCTGTTTAGATAGACAGGGAATAAAAGTGGATATTTTTATTGAGTCTTGGCAGCCTCTAATAACTTTCTGCTAAGGTAATATGATGGACTGAAAAGCTTTGTCACAGCTGATCTTACTCATTGCGTTTTGGACATTAAAAATTATTGTAGTACGCCGGGCGTGGTGGCGCACGCCTTTAATCCCAGCACTTAGGAGGCAGAGGCAGGTGGATTTCTGAGTTCGAAGCCAGCCTGGTCTACAAAGTGAGTTCCAGGACAGCCAGTTCTATACAGAGAAACCCTGTCTCAAAACCCCCCAAAAAACAAACAAACAAACAAACAAAAAAAAAAACAAAAAAAAATTACTGTAGTGTTATGTCGTGTATGGATGGCTTTGTTGGGTATGATGTGTAAAAAGGCTGACTTTAGTAAAACGTAAGAATATAAGAAGATCAAATAATGTGTTTTGTATTTCTTGGGATTTTCTGGTGATAGATTGGTCCAAAGTAAATCTCAACAGGTTGTAAACTTGCATGTCCATCTTGCCCCAGGACTGAACTTCCTTCTCTTTTTCTACTTTACACTTTCCTTGTTAAAAAAAAAAACAAAAACAAAAAAACAATTATCAATTTTATTCTGTAGCACAGCTAGTAGTAAACATCAGTCTTTTACCATAGGTTTAATAGATTTAATTCACTGGAGAATTTTTTACCCAGAGTAGCTTTTCAATTAATCCTTCCTGAACTGAGCTCTCAAAACTGCTTAGACTGCATCAGTAAATGAGCAGGCCACCCTGAACATGGGTGCTGGGTGTCATTCCAGCTTTGACACTTCAGTGTCTGTCACCTTAATTTCTGTAGTCATAAAACAAGATAATAGAAACTCACTGTTTGAATTGCTCTGAAAGTAGAATGAAGTCATGTATGTGGCAACTCAGAGCAGTGCCCGGAAAATTGGGGAAGGGGCCAATGATTTTGATATTTAAATTTTGTAGTAATATCCTTATGCCTTCCTAAAGAATGCCCAACATGGGTAAGAGAGAGCTGCAATAGACAGAAGCCCACTGAAATTCAGGAATGGAGCTTTTCATCACGTTTCTGTGAGAATTCTTATACTTCCCTTGAGCAAGAGCGAGAGTCAACTTCAGGTGCCATTCCTCAGAAGATTTTTGCTTTGTTTTTGGAGACATAGTTTCTTTCTTTCTTTCTTTCTTTCTTTCTTTCTTTCTTTCTTTCTTTCTTTCTTTCTTTCTTTCTTTCTTTCTTTTTTTTTAAGATTTATTTTATTTATTAATGTAAGTACACTGTAGCTGTCTTCAGACACTCCATAAGAGGGCGCCAGATCTCGTTACGGATGGTTGTGAGCCACCATGTGGAGACATAGTTTCTTATGCAAATCGGATCTTGCTGGCTAAGCTGGACTGCCTGATCAGCAAGCCTTGGGGATACCTGTTTTCTCAGTTGAAAAGATTATAAATGCACATTACCATAACCACCTCTTTACATATGTTCCTGGGACAGAGAGCAGGTCCACACGCACGCGTGGCAAACACTCAACTGACACAGCTCTCTTCACAACCCCATAATTGTTCTTTTCCTATTTTCTTAGAAAAACTTAAAGGTGACAATATGATAAACAGGTGAGATTATTAAACCAGCGATCAATAAAATGCCACACAAATTTACTCCACATGTCAGCTTGCCCAGAGAGAGTTTAATTATCGTCTTCCTGAGTTCTGTACCTACAATGCTTTCAGAGGGATGATTAATAAATCACAATGAGTTTTTTTTTTTTTTTCTGGAATTCTCTCATTGACCTACATTACAGAGAAATTTGATATCAAAGTGTCTGTGGCTAGAAAGTGGAACCAATCCACTGCGTTGTTCTTCAACCTTGGATTAGAAAAGCTTACAGTGGATCTTTACTGGTTCTGAAACACACTACAGGGATAAGGAAAGCCTTTTATTTATTTATTTATTTATTTATTTATTTATTTATTTATTTATTTTTATTTTTTTATTTTAATACCGACTGCTGTAATCCTGTCATTTCTGCAGTCGAGTTTGACAGAGGACATTAATGCTGTGTCTAATTCCTTGCCCGCCAATATTTTTAACCCTCAGTTGTCTCTTCCACTTCACTGAAGCTTCTTTGGTAAATGATAAATCCAACAGCAGGATTTCTGCCATTGGAAAACTAGACAATGCTGTCATGGTGGCCTCGGTGAAGTCTTACAGTCTGTCTTTCTCAGTTCATTTTTTGTTTTTTTTTTTATCATGTTGATCCTTATTTTTATTTAAATATTTATTTATCTTCTATATTATACATATGAGTGGTTTTCTTCTGTTTATGTATGGGTACCATATATAATCTGGACCTGAGACTAAATGATGATCGTGACTACCATATGTGTCCTGGGAAACAAATCCTGGTCCTGTGCAACATCAGTGAATGCATGTAACTGCAAAGATGCCTTTCTAGATTTTTTTTTCTGATTTGAGTTGTTTCATTGTCTTTTGACCATTAATTTTATTTTTTCACATTCTGTAACAGAGAATCGTGTGTACTCTGTTTAGGATTAAAGTTTTAACTGCCAATATTGTTTCTGAACTATAGCACCTCTTCTGAAACATGATGTGGGTCTCTGGGGTTTTTAATTGACACATAATGAGAGCAGAATAGGTCTATTACAACAGTAGACATGTTGCTTTCCCAAAACTAATATCTTATGGCTTCTTTTATATTCAGAATAGGCACTAAAGTTTACTCCATGGCCCTTCTTTATGTGTGCTCTGTTGTTTCTCTGGCTTAGCATTCTTCTCTCCTTTCTATCACTAGCCCTTCACTCATTCTGGTCTTTTGCTGTTTCTCAAATATACTGAGCATAGCCTTCTTACCTTGAGTTCTTCATGTTTCTGGTTTCTTCTGCTTGAAAGGCTTTCCCGAGATTGTTCTAAGAATCAGCTCTTTACTTACTTAAGATATATACTAAAGAATCTCCTTAAGTGTACATAAGTTCTGGACCAACTATTTTCATTAACAACCTCCCTTTCATACTTTTGTTTTTTGTGTTTTGTTTTTCTTTCCTGTTATCAAGATGTTCATCACTGCTCAATATTTAGTTTTGAATTTTCTCCTAAGCTTATTGATAAATATTTCCCACACAACTATCCCACAGCCCATTGGACATATATGTTCAAAACCAAATTCTAATTTATGTGCAGGTAATATCCAACCTCTTGTAAGCTGAACAAATCTGTGGCTTCATGAATCTATGTAATTACTTATATTACTTTCACACCTGAAACTCTCCTTCTGCTAATTTCTACTCATTCTGAAAGATCTGATAACATTCTGTCTTGTGGATTTCATTAACAGGATCCTTACCCTGTACATTGTTAATTGTTCATCTTCTCAGCCTCTACAACATCTTGAGCTGCATGTATTCTATTATAGTAATATGGCTCAGTTAATTATCTCTCTCTCCTTTAATAAGCTGTAAGCTCCTTAAGGTTACAGATTGCATTCTGTATATTGAGTAATTGCCAGCACTACAGTATTGCCAGCATAGAATGCACCGTGAGAATGTTTGTTAAAACTGATCAATGTCCTTTGGAGATGGACTGATTAATCCCCAAATTTGTCTATTACTAGACAAAATATGCAGGAGGTAGAAATAGGAAGAAAAAGGTCCTGTAACTGAGTCTGCTTTATTTTCAAGATTAGTAGGACTTTAAAAAGCAGAAAGCTTGGTGGTTGGAGGCAGGGAGTACAGGTTGTAAGGTTGCCACATGCTGTCATCTTTAGGTAAGGGTTCCTTAGAGAAGAAGGTAGACAATGGAAGTAGAAAAACAATGCCTAATTCCTTTAGCTGCTTCACAGCAGAATAAGGCAGTGAAGGTGCCTGACCCAGCTTTAGGAGACCTACTGGGTGTGGTAGCAGGACAAATCACAGCAGTAACTTTCAAGAGACTGAGAAGCATCTGTCTCATAGAAGGGACATAGAGAACAACAGTGAGTTTCAGAGAACCACATGGGTGAGCAATTCACAGAACAATCGTTAGTGTATTTTCAATGTACAGATAATTGGATAATGGATTTTTTTCAATGCTTGGCTATTTTCTTATCCCCCTTTGCTTAATGGTGAATAAGACTGTGCTGAGCTGCAGCTTATAGTAGCTAATTTGGTGGTTGATGTTCCCGTAGCTGGTAATTACAGAGTCACCATAGAAATCGACTTCTCGCTCCAAATATTTATGTTCAAGTGTTTGGATTTTTTAGAAAAAAAAAAAAAAATAAAGATTCCAAAGATATGTATTCAAGGGCTGGCTTCAGTTTGTACCATCAATCAGACTACATTGCTTGAATTCTGTTTTCTGGTCTTAAAAATTAGAATAATATTGCTTCTGACTAGCTTTCATGTGGTTTGGAGGCTCAAAGGGAAACTCCAAAGTGCTGTGTAGTATTACTATTTAAAAGCAATCACGGAAGTAGAAGGTCATCATATTGGTACACATTAAATTAACTTAATTTAAAATTAGACTGCTTGGTATTTTGTGCCTTAAAATGACAAACAATATTTAATTTATCCAAGCTAATTTTATTTGTTATAGTTCCTTCCAGAATGACTAATATCCTCAATAAGTTGATTACAAGAAAACTAGATAGTGCCTGTATGACAGTGCCCTCGGGATTTGTGCTTAGACAATTATATAGGAGCATGGAACACATGTACTTGTATTGCTGCTGTTGGATTATGCTGCCTGCTGGATTCTGAGAAGGAAACTTGTTATATTGATTTTTCTGTTTGTAAAAAGGTTGTTATATAACCTGCTTGGAAAGTGTGACTGTAGGAATTAGTAATTTTTTTTTTTGTAGGAGGGAGAATGTCTTATTTTATTTTTAAACTTTTAAAAGGCAGTTATTTATTGTGTGTTTGTGCATGTGCATGTTGTCTGTGCACCTATGACATAGCGTATGCATATAGATAAAAGGACAACTTTTGAGAGTCATTTCTGTCTTTCTACCAAGTGGGTTCTAAGGTTTCAACTCAGGTTGTCAGGCTTGGCAGAAATTTTGCCAATCTCCAAGACTGTCTTTATGATAGTATAATAAATACTTTGTATGAAAGTTTCTTTGTGTGTGTGTGTGTATGTGTGTGCGTGTGTGTGTAGTATATGATATATATATATATATATATATATATATATATATATATATATATATATATATATCTGTGGATATGCCCACAAAACAGGCATGTCCTGAATGTGCAGAGTCTAGAGGTCAATGCTGGGTATCTTCAGCTAGGTCAGCTAAACAATGAGCTCCCAGAATCCACTTATCTCCACCTTCTCAATGTTGGGTTACAGATTAATGCAGTTTTACATGGGTACTAGAGATCCAACCTCAGTGTGCTGCAGATACTGCTGGCTGAGCCATCTTCCCAACCTTCTGCAAATGGTTTTCAATGGAAAAATATTGTATGACTCCTAACTAGTGACATTAGCTGAATATCCTACAAGGTCTTCAAGTGAATCATTGAAAGTGATAGAAGGGCCAAGCCTGATTTCATAGTTGACTCTAAGCCACATGCATTATCGCTACAGGGATGATCATATAGAGGTCTCTGGTTTAATGCATGCGAATTTATGTTCTGAAGAATGGTACTCATTCCTTGTAGAAAATCATTAACTGAGGTCATACTTTTGCTCTGTTTTTAGTAAGGAACTTAGACTATGTTTCTTAATGAGTCTATTAAAAACATTTCTGGCCTTTTCCAGGGTGAATATTTGAGAAATATTAGCCAGACTCATAAGCACATCTTGAGCAATTATTGCCAATCATACAGATCCTGTCTGAAGCAGGAGCCAGAGTGCAGCACCACCTCAGTTGTTGGGCTAAGGCATTGGCTGGGGAAACTCCAGTGAAGTACGATACTAGTCTAATGTGGATGAGCTGAGAGCAGGTGGAAGCGACTAGTCAATTACACTCTCTTCAGCTGATGCTTCATATAGAAAATCTGTGGCATTCTTTCATAGCCGTCAGAGTAATTGCAAAGTGCCAGGAAGAGAATGGAGTCAAGAAATATATGGGTGATCGATGGTTTAACTATTATTATAATACTATATTACCTTTATCACATGAAACAAGTATAGCAGATATAACTGAAAAAAATAAAGTCTATAGCTGTGTAGGAAAGGGAAAATTTGAAGAATTTCTGATATTTCTCATGTTAATAAAGAAATGCAGGTTGAATGATACTTGAAACAAGTTCAGAAGAAACTGAAATATTTTCTGTGAAGGGCTGCATTTTTCTTTATTCTTCTCTCTCTAGGACAATATCCCATCCCATCTATTTTTCTACAAATCAAATAATTTTGCTCCTTTTAGATGTTTGAGTAAAACTGGGTTGTGCATAAATACCATGTTTTATTTATACAGTAATTCCAATGAATGACTAGCATGAATAGTGCCATACTAGATTGTGGCCTGCAGATATCTCTGTTGTATGTTAAATAGTATTCCTTTGTATTGATACCGAGAAGTGGTATAGCTAGATCATATGATAGATAAGTAGCCTCCATACTAATTTCATACCAGTTCCCATTCCCACAGTGTGTGTGCTCACATTTTTTGTTTTTGATGATAGTCATTTTGACTGGAGTGAGATGGATTCTCAATATGATTTTCATTCATTTGCATTTCATCCATGGCTAAAGATACTTTTCAACATATCCATCATCTATTTGCGCTTCTCCTTTTTTTAAAGGCATTTTTTATTAGATATTTTCTTCATTTACATTTCAAATGCTATCCCCAAGGCCCCCTATATCCTTCCTCTGCCCTGCTCCCCACCCACCCACTCCTGCTTCCTGGCCCTGGCATTCCCCTGTACTGGGGCATATGATCTTCCCAATACCAACGGCCTTCTTTTTGAGAACTGTCTGCTCACTTCATTTGCCTGTTTATTGAGTAGATGACTTAGTTTGTAAGATGTTGTCTTCTACTTCTCTGCATAATATGGATACCAATTCCCTGTCAAAGAAAGAGGAAAGGTTTCTTTCTCCCTGGTAGGCTGTCCCTTTCTTTCATTATTTTCTTTACTGTGCAGAAGCTTTTGAATTCATGCACTATCATTTTCCAAAGCTTGCTATTATTTCTTGAGCTATTGGAATCTTTTATTCTTCAGATAATTTTTACCTATGTCTATATCTTGATTACTTTCTTCCATTACTCTTAGAGTTTTGAGTATTATAATAAAGTCAAACAGTGAGTTTTGACATCTTAGCAGTGAACAGTATCTCCAGTCTACCCCACATTACTAGAAGAGGCCTAGAATGTTTTCTTTTTCAATTTCTGAAAGCATCATATGAAAGAAAATAATGAAAAACCTAAAGACAGACCCAGACAATAAGTAAGTGATTCAATGTTCTTAACCTTTAATGGTAATCAAAATTAATAAAAACTCAAGGGAATTCAGGGCTTTCAGGAGTGTAATTATTATTTTTGAAGAATTAAAATTAAGTTAATTCACCAATGGAAAAAAATTGTCAGAAAGTGTCAATTGGAGATAGTCTACAGAAAATGTTTGAGGAATGGACAATAATGTAGTTTGGCAATAGATTAAGGTTCAATTAGTAATTACTGAAATCAAACAAAGGAATTCAGTCAGAACTTAGCAAAATAAAAGAATATATGAAAGTCATTAAAACCAAAAGTCTATGCAGGTTCTTTTTTTTTTTTTTTTGGTTTTTCGAGACAGGGTTTCTCTGTGTAGCCCTGGCTGTCCTGGAACTCACTTTGTAGACCAGGCTGGCCTCGAACTCAGAAATCCGCCTGCCTCTGCCTCCCGAGTGCTGGGATTAAAGGCGTGCGCCACCACGCCCGGTTCTTAACTCACTCTATGTGTGGTTGGAGGCAAGGCTCAGTACCTAACGGCAAGGGCTGCTCTTAGAGAGAACCTGGGTTAAGTTTCCAGCACCCACATGGTTTTTTATTTCAGTTTTAGGGACTACAATGCTCTCTTCTGAACTCCTCTGCATGCACATGGTACTCTAACATACATGCAGACAAAACACTCATAAATGAAAAGAAAAAAGTAAATACAATTATAAAAAAATTCTGTCTGCTTTGACAGATTTTGATGCAAAGGAAGCATTTGTGGGACAGTACCTAAGTTTCTTGAGAGTTTCATTAAATCTTTATTATTAAGTAAATTAACGCTCAAGTCTAATAGATTCAAAACTGTGGCTTTTGTTTTCCTTCATTAGTTGACAAAGTAGCGGGTGCCATCATAGCATTTTCATACAGTGTGTTTCTCCTCTTTGACAGTACCCACCCACTATCACGTATTTTTTTCTTACACCCTTACACTTTTAATATTTTCTCTGTCAGTTTTCTATCAGAGATGCTTTATTACTCTCACTAACATTTTCTTTGATAGCCTCATTTTTTACCCTTTCATGGGCCTCTTTCTAATTTCCTGGCCTCCACAAATACTCATTCCTGCACAAATACAGAGACATGCAAATTGAGAAATAATATTTGCATACTAAAGAGAACATGCAGTGCTTGTCTTTATGAGCCCATGTTACCCCATCTGGTACAGTATTTCCTGGTTAGATCCATTTGCTTACTAATTTTATAATTCTTTACCAATACAATTCCAGAACCTTTTCTCATTATCTATTCAGTTGTTGATAAATATCTAGACTGATTCTATTTTCTAGATGCTGGGAAGAATGCAGCAGTGAACAGGCATGGAAATATGTCTCTGGGGTGAGATGTGCAGCACACTCGTTATATGCCTACGAGGAGGGTAGCTGCATAGGTAGCAGATCTATTTTTAAAAGAAGTCTCCATATAGGGCTGGAGAGATGGCTCAGTGGTTAAGAGCACTGACTGCTCTTCTAGAGGTCCCGAGTTCAATCTCCAGCAACCACATGGTGGCTCACAGTCATCTGAAATGAGATCTGATGCCCTCTTCTGGTGTGTCTGATAGCTACAGTGTACTCATGTAAGAAGACGTCTCCATAGTGATTTCGATTATGGCTGTGCCAGTTTACATCTCCCTACCAAGAGCAGATCAAGGTTCTTATTTCCTCCCACCCTTTCCAACATTGTATTTTGTCATTTTGTTCACTTGATGGTAGCTATGTATAGACAGGAGTGGTTTTAAATGTGAATTTATTCGACAGATGTTAAATTTGAACATTTTTTACTGTGGTGTTTTGTGTGTGTGTGTGTGTGTGTGTGTGTGTGTGTGTGTGTAAGAAAGGGACACACACACATACACACACACACACACACATGCACAGACTCTTGTGTATATTTTGGTTCATTTCTAGAATCAAAATTTCTAGAATCAAACTTTCTTCAAAGAATCCAATTTCAGCCCTTATTATAAAAATTTTTGACTTCTATGATTGATTACATCAATTTTCTTACAAATCATAACTTTTACCAATAAAATTCCTGAACTTTTAATCATTATCTAGTCATTTGTTGATGAACACCTAGACTGATTCTATTGTCTTGATACTGTGAAGAATTCAGCAGTGAACATGGGTGATAGAACAGTCATTATTAATGTTCTTTTAAATAAAATTTAATAGGCAGACAGAACCATGTATATTCACATATATCATTAAATGCATGCATATGTAAAGATAATATACTTCATGGGTTAATAGTAATGTTTAACAAATTACTATTAATAAATACATGTTTTGAATTCAGTTTCTATATAGTTACATTGTTTAACTTTCAATACTAGAAATTGTGATAGAATTATATGTATTCCATAATTTATTTTTTCCTGTCTTTATTATATATAAAATACTCACAACAACAATACTAATAGGATCATCATCGATGTGATTATAGAACGGATGTAATTGCTGCATATAGTATCTATAACTTAGTGGGTGTATTATATTGACAAGACCTGAGTATATAATTGTTTTCTATTCTTTTCCTTTTAAACTCACATTTAGTTTTAGGTTGAAATGTAATTATAACTATTGTACTCACCTTAGATGCTTATTTTAATGTTTTGCCACTAATCTTTATTGTTAAATTTATTTTTTCTACTAGATTACTAAGTAAAATGCTAGAGTGTCATGATTTCTTTTGTGTTAATAGTAGATTGGTTGTACTCTTTGAATTGAAGATGCAGTTTTGCTGGATATAAAATTCCTTACTCTCTCTCTCTCTCTCTCTCTCTCTCTCTAAACCTCTAACATATGTTATTTATTTTCCATTTAATCTCATTTTAAATCTGATGAGAACCCGACTTTATTTTCTTTTAAGTTGCATACTCTTTATTAAAAATACTCAAAGAAGATGCTTTCTCCTTGGAAATCCAGTCATTTCACAAGAGCAGATCTTAGTGATTATAGTATAAATTGTCAAATACATGTGGGCCTTTCAGTTTTCTAGTTGCAGGTTTGTACTTCCTGAAGGCATTCTTGAATAAGAAAATTTAACATTTTTATGTTACTTTGCTTTCTAACTTTGTTATGTTTCGGGGAATCCTGGGATCTATGTCTTAAATTATCTTTCAAAGTTAACATTCCTAGTATTTTGTTCAATATTTTTCTTTCCTCCTAATTTATTTCTGCCTTTTATTTTTGTGAAAATAATAAGCAAAAAGGTTCTCAATATTTAGCATACAGTCCCATGAATGTTAAAACATTTGTAGTGCCCTTTTCGCAGCATCACAGAAGATGTGAATAGTCAAGACATCCAATCAAGACATTCCTCTGAACTCTTGGCACCCCCCTAATGGATTTCTCCCATGCAGTTTCTTACAACCTCTGATTTATGTTCTGTCTTTATAGGTTTATATTTATGATAATGCCATGTAGATGATAAAATAGAAAACCAAGACTGCTTATTCTGTTACTGGTGGAAAACATTCAAGGCACATCATTGTCACATTCATCATGACTTATTTTATTGCTGAGTAATAGGCATTTTGTTCTAGAGATGAAGAGCACTATTTTGTTTCTAGTGTTGGGACATAATGAATAAGTCAGAGTCAGTAATTTGTGAATATTAATTTTCGTGTAAAACCCATTTTTATTTTGTTTGAATAAAAGTAAAACTTCTGTTTGAAGCAGTGCTGAGCAAGGCGTTCTGGAGCTTGGATGGCTGAGGCAGGAAAGAATTTGCATTCAGGAGATGGCTTGCTAATGTCACATTCCCGATCTCTTTTTAAAAATAAGGTCTGAAAGAGTCTTTCATTGTCACTTAACTTCATCAAATAAGATGATGTCCTTTACATAATCTCATTCTTCTCCCTTAGGCAAGTGTAGATAAAGTTCTGTTTCATACAACTATAGTTCTCAAAGGGGGCTAGGCACTGTTCTAAACCCTTCACATGCATTTTGTCATTTGTAAGCTAGGGTTATCCATCCTTTTCTTTCAGTTGCAATGAAAATTTAACATATTATTATAAGAGTGGGAAGGATAAATAAAAACTAAATAACTTTTTATGAAACCCAGGTGCTTATTGAAGGGCTATAAACATGCTGCCAAGCACAGCCAATGAATTTCATGGTTTTGAGAAATACACATTTTATTACAAATGACCTTAGTGTTTATTATAGGCATTTAAATGCTGATAAATAAGGTACAAGCCTACTTTGCATAAAAGAACAAGTCATGTTGCTATGAATTCATACATGCATATGTAAATTACTTCTTTGGTGTATATATTAATAAATAAAATATTCATGAACTAAGGCCTTATAATGAAAGATTTAACACCATAATGGCTAAAGCATTTGGCTCTTTGCATTTGTTCTAGCAGTATCAAAGTTTGGTATTCCCTTGGGAAGAGATTTAAAAAATATAAATGGTATGAAATAAATAAAGATATAAATGATATGGACATGGCCTTTATTGAATAATTTCAAATATTCTAATGTTCCCTCTATTTTATGGTGGTTGATCTTTTCTCTAGAATTATTTTTATAAAAAACATATATCACAGGTGCTGTGTGAGCGGTCCTGTTGCAGTGTGATGCAGGATTCAAGGAGATGCAGAATCAGGTGCTGGATTAAAAGGGTAAGGGAAGGCTTCGTGGATCTGCAACTTATACATGGATCTGCAACTTATACATTTATTGTTCCAAGAAGCCACTGATATTAACAGTAGTCACTTTATAAAATTATGCATGCAACATACTGAGATGGCTGCATATAAAGTACTCTTCTCTTAAAAAGTTTATTCTTTTGTTTTTGAGAATTTCATACATCATTTATCCATCCTCCCTTAACCACTCTACAAGCCCTGTTGCTACTTATAAAATTCATGGCCTCTTATTCCTTAATTGTTATATACATATAAATATAAAGTTTAAAGTACAAATTATTGAATTCAAAAGTGTTGCTCATGCGTGTATACATTTAGCATCGACTATTTGGGGGTCAGATAACCTATGGAGACTTGTCCCCAGATAAGACTCGTTTTCCACTATCGATTACCTGTACCCCTTCTTCTGTGGGAAGGGCATTATGTAAATTTCTCATATCCACATTGTCATGTCAATAGATACTGACATTGTTCAGTGATTTATTAGGCCACCAACTATATTATTATTATTTTATAGGTACAACTTCCCTACCATACATAGAAAACACTATCGCAAAGTAGACCTCATGGCTCTCTGGGTCCTACAGTCTTTCTTCCCCACTTTTGCAGTGTCCTGTAGGCCTTAGGTGTAACGGTGGTGTTGTAGAGGTATCAGTTGGAGCTATGCACACAGTAGTCAGTTGCTATCCTCATTTTGACAAGTTGTGACTTTCTATAACGGATTCTGCCTGTTGCAAAAAGAAACTTATTTGGTGAAGCGTGAGAGATATACATTTATAGGTGGGTATAAGGATAAATATTTCAAAGGTTCTTAGATTATGCTATTTGTTTAGAGAAGTGACAGTAGTAAGTTTTCATCTAAGAGCCACTGGTAGTGGCCTAGGATTACAGTCAGGCACTCATTATGTCCAATTGGGCAGGCTTTAAGTCCAATTCGATCACTGTTGCTTACCCCCAGGATATAAGTGCCACCATTGCCCTTTTCAGAATATCTTGCAAATCTGGTCATTGTCATGATTTGTAGACATTATATACGAATAAGAGTACTGATTGCTTTCTTTACTTTATCCGCATATATAACTCCTTCTGGCACTGTGACAGCTAGTCCCCAGGACAGAAGTTTCCTCGACCATTTCAGCCTGATTCCTCCAAGTCCTCTGTAAGAAGTACTTAGTGATAGGGCATTACCTTTAATTTCTGTGTGGCAATGAAGGGCAAATGTAATAGTTTAGATTGGTTTGAGGGTCTTTTAGTCTTCCCTGACCAAAAATTCAAAAGGCAGTTTCCAATGCCTGAAGTTATTATTATTTTTTTAATAGTATATGGCTTTTGTGGGGAGTATTGTCACCCTAAGTGGTTAAAATTAATTAATTATATATATATATATATATATATATATATATATATATATATATATATATAATTTTAAGCAAAGATAAAATGATTCTTTATGGTATTTTCAAAATATGTTAGTACATTTATTCTGCCTCCATATCTTTCCCTTTGGGTCACTCCTCCTTTCTCCTCAGGTAAATCCCTCTGCCCTGATTTTTTTAGGAAGTTTAACATTTCTTTGCATTGTTGTTTGAATGAATAATTGAAATAAATAAATACTCATGGCCTGATTGGTGATGATTGTTTAAAACAAACCAACCAACAAACAAAAAACAAAATCCCCTTTGATCCCTCTTCTGGCCATAGTTATAGAAAATAACATTAAGTCGGGCAGTGGTGGCACATGCCTTTAATCCCAGCACTTGGGAGGCAGAGGCAGGTGGATTTCTGAGTTTGAGGCCAACCTGGTCTACAGAGTGAGTTCCAGGACAGCCAGGGCTATGCAGAGAAACCCTGTCGCTAAAAACCAAAAGAAAAAGAAAAAAGAAAAGAAAATAACATTAAGATATATTGCACATGATATAATGCTTTTATTATTTCACCAATACCCTGCATTGTATCTGTGTTAGCTGTCAACTTGCATATTACAGCTAGAGAGTTGTTTTAAAATTTAATAATCCCTTAAAAAACCCTAATAGGTCATTAAACATGAACATTATTATCTAGAGATCAAATAATCACTATGGTTGCTTTGCTAAATGTGCTTTTTAAATTTAAAAATTCCAGAATGACTTTTTTTTTTAGAGTAATAAAAACAGTTGAAACTGTAAGAGAAGCACACTTTTATATAGGAAAAATTATCATGACATTTCGAAGCAGGAGACACATAGCACACAGCTCGTTTGTAACTGATAATAACAGGACCTCTGGCATTGCTTAACTAAGGGGCTTAGTGATGAAGCCACTGCTTTGTAGAGAGTGTAGCAGCTTTCTTACAAAACACTTAGAAAATATGCCTCTCATTGGCCACATCTAATGTTTTCCTCTTTAGAACTTATATGGAACTGCACTTGTACTGAAACTCTGTCGTCTGTATGAATCCTTAGACATTTTCTAAATGTGTTTGTGCTTAGTAAAGGGGTGTTATGTATGTGGTACCATGTAAAGTAGAAATAGGATGACATTGATCCACTGTTTGAATGCAGTGAACCGCATACTCAGATCTCATGGTTTGAGTCCATCATTGTTGATACTCAGCATTCAAATACATCCGTGAGGTGTAAAAACCACAAGTATGTTGGCCTCATCTCTTTCATGTGAATTCACATGTGTTTGCCATTTCAATAAAATATTGGGAAGCATTAAAAGCAACACTTCTTAAATAACTGATACAGAGAAGATATTGGCCTAGAACTAGAAGTGGTTTTAATAGAATCAAAATATTTTATGCCTTTAAATGTATTTAAAACCAAATTGAAAAGATGTATAATGAAGAGAGATATTCACAAAGCCCGATTCACAATGATGGTTGAAATGAATTTATGATGTATTTCAAGGTCCTATTACCTCTGTAATGCAAAACAGTCTTGGCATATCCAAGTAGCTTTCAGGTTTGATCTGTGTCTTCTGGGTAAACCAAGTCACTGTCAACTTCTCTGTGCTTCTTTTCACTGGGGTTTTCTAGGCTCAGGATACTCCTGCACTTTTCTGACTTGGCTTGATAACTCCAGAGCATATCTTGACTTAACAGTTGTCCTCATGGTAGGTATCATGCAGCCACTGCTTTGAGAAGTTCATGTTGTACATTAGGGTCTCTATTTTTCTTATCTTCTCTCCTTCATGGGTTCTGTGTGAATCTTAATCAGTGCTTCATTGCTGGTAGGAGACACAATGGCCCTGGCAAGTCTTACAAAAAGAAAGCATTTAACTGGGGTCTGCTTACGATTTCAGAGGTTTAGTCCATTATTATTATAGCAGAAAGCATGGTGACATGTACGCAGACATGGTAGTTGATAGCTCTACATCTGGATCTGCAGGCAGCAGGAGAGAGAGAGAGAGAGAGAGAGAGAGAGAGAGAGAGAGAGAGAGGATTCTGAAATCTCAAATCCTACTTTGAACAATGCCATACCTACTCCAATAAGGCCATACTTCTTAATTGTTATAAAAAATGCTATATTCTGATAATGAAGCATTCAAATTGATGAACCTATTTGGTACATTCCCATTCAAACCGGGATACCAAGAATTTCTTTTCAGCCACCCTCTGTGTTTCATTGGGAAAGACTGTTTGGGATTCTACCTACATTGGCTCAACCTCTGGAAAGGATAGAAGATGGGTCAACTCTCAAGACTCTTACCTGCTGAGACTTGACCTGCAGATGGAAACCAGCTGATGCCAGTCTGCAGGGTCACTCTGCCAGGATTCATCTTGCCAGAAACTGACATGAGATTGACGTTTTCTGTCTTTAGATTCTGACTGTTGTTGTGACTCTTAAAACTCAACCTTTCTGTATACCAAAGCTTCAGTGGGACAAGGATAGACTAAGGGGATGGGTTCCAAGTAGTTTTCATTGCATAGTCTTTTCGAGATATTTTGTCCAACTCACAGATGATTTCCCACAATTCAAACAAAGGGTCTTTCGTAACCATAAGTTTTCTTTATACCTACAGTTATTTATAACCTACAATGGAAGAATTTTTTTTCAGATTTTTTTTTTTTTGCTAAAAATCCTCTATGAGAAATATAATTTCTTACTAGCTATAAAAATCACACACTTATTTTTTATCTTTTTTGACATTTTTTATTAGATATTTTCTTCATTTAGATTTCAAATGCTATCCCTAAAGTCCCCTATAACCTCCCCCCACCCTGCTTCCCAACTACCTGGCCCTGGCATTCCCCTGTACTGGGGCATATGATCTTTGCAAGACCATGGCCTCTCCTCCCATTGATGGCCAACTAGGCCATCCTCTGCTACATATGCAACTAGATACATAGTTCTGGGGCGGGGGGGGGGTAGTGGTTAGTTCATATTGTTGATCCTCCTATAGGGTTGCCGACCCGACCCCTTTAGCTCCTTGGGTACTTTCTCTAGCTGATAGTTTTTTTTTCTTAATGACTTCAATTCATTCTATTTGATTTCCTTGGAAAGAGACTGATTCTTCTTTCTGCCATCCAAACTGATTTGCTGATCAATGTACACATCTTGATAAGCTTGAAAGACAATTCCATAAATCTTTACTTTTGTGTCCTACATGATACTTATGAAAGCACAGGGCTTTAGAAACTTAGGGGACACAGTCCCCTCTCAAGCAGCTGGATCTTACAAATGGGAAAGGCTTTGACCTCTACACACATTATGTATGTCCTATATTCAAAAATATCTTTTCAAAAACTCATTTGAATGATTTTTTTGTGTTTTGTATACCATTCTCAGTCCTTGATAATAAATGTCTCCAGATACATAAAATGAGAATAGTAAGAAAAATGAGAGAAAGATTCTACAGGTTTTCAGCCTGCTGCATATAAATCAGGACTAAGCTGAACAGAATTGTAAAACAGCACACAGGAAAGAAATAAAAGGGAAAATCAAACACAGGGATTGATTTTTCTCAACCGAATAGTTCACTGAAGACCTTTCTATGCTAGCAGCTCATCTGACTTGTTCTGGGTCACAAGGTTTGTTTGAGCCCAAACTCTTGGTCCTGTCACCCTTCCTTTATAGAACACTATCTGGACCCCTCGGAAAAGTAGAAAGTTCATTTGTTGTACCAAAATATAAGATTGTTTTTAAAAATACAAACGCTGTATTAAAACACAGTGGGAATGATTAAGGTTAGCTCTTCTTTTGTTGTCTTGAGTGTAGAGGGTCCGTGGTTGAAGTAACCTCTACATTAGAATCAGCTTTTCATTTTTGATGTCTTTTACTCTTTCTTTTCCATCCTCCTTGGATTCTGAGTGCTGTCTGCACTTCCGTTTGCTCTTGGTCATAGGGAGTCCCACCTATCACGTGCTCGAAAAAAGAATCTTCCTTACCCTAGTTATAATACATTTTCTCTCCTCCTGCTGATCCTAGATCTACCTTTCCCCACCCATCAAACTTCATGTTCTCTACCCCTGCTTCTCTCTCAAGAAATAACCAATATACAATTCACAGACCACACGAGGCTCAAGAAAAAGGAAGACCAAAGTATGAGTACTTTGCTCCTTCTCAGAAGAGGAAACAAAAGAATACTCATGGGAGCAAATGTAGAGGGAAAAGGTGGAGCAGAGACTGAAGGAAAGACCATCCAGAGACTGCCCAACCTGGGGATCCATTCCATATACAGTCACTAAATGCAGACACTATTGTGGATGTTGGGAAGTGCTTGCTGATTTGGCTGTTTCCTGAGAGGCTTTGCCAGAGCTTGACAAATACAGAGGCATATACTCACAGCCAACCATTGAACTGATCACGGGGTCCCCAACTGAGGAGTTAGAGAAAGGACTGAAGGAACTGGAGGTGTTTGCAACACCATAGGAACAACAACAATATCAACCAACCAGACCCCCTCCCCCCCCAAGAGCTCCCAGGGCCTAAACCATCAACCAAAGAGTACACATGGAGGGACCCATGTAGCAGAGGATGGCCTTGTCATGCATCAATGGGAGGAGAGGCCCTTGGTACTGTGAAGGCTCTATGCCACTGTTTAGGGGAAGTTCTGGCAGGGAGGCAAGAGTGGGTTGGTGGGGGAACACCTTCATAGAAGCAGGGAGGGGGACAATGATATAGGGGGCTTCTGGGGCTGCAGGGAACTGGGAAAGGGGATAACATTTAAAAAGTAAATAAAGAAAATATCTAAATAAATAAATACCAACAACAAAATGAAAACCAAACAAAAACCTAATTGGACAGAAGAGCTCAAACCAAATCAACCAAAAACCCATCAAAACTTGTAGAGTTTGTTTCAAGTTGGCCAACAACTCCTCAATACGGGGCCAACCTTACAGTGTGGTTGGTATACCCAGTGTCATTCCATTGGTGAAAATTGTTTTTCCATTTGTCAGCAGTTATCAATTGCAAATGGCACCTTGCTTCAGGGTGGGGCCCACGTCCACTTCCTGTTCTCAGTGGTGGTACTCGGACTGGCTTCACGTTGACAGTCTCTGTAAGTACATATGTGCATTAGTTCTGTCATGTCTACAAGACACTCTTTCCTTGGATTCATCTATCACCTGTGGCTCTTACAATCTTTCTGTATCTTCTGCAAGATCACTGAGCCTTGAATGAAGTAGTTTGGTAAAGACATACCTTATGACTGTGTGCTCCAAAGTTTCTTATTGGCTGTAAGTTATTTGGTTGTGGATCTCTGTGTTAATTCCTATCTATGCTTTTGACAATTAAATGAATTGTTACATTGCCCTTTGGCTAATTTACTCTGTAATATAGAACCACTATTTTCCAACTTCTCTTAGATAAAACTGAGTTTGTACACGGGCACAAAGGTAAATCAACAGTTGTGATTGTTTACATCAGGAGTGGGTGCAAAAGGAGATTAATTTGAGAAAATACATATTATAAGAAAAAAACCCAACTGAACTCTTTTAAAAAGTTACCCATACATGTGAAAGACTTTTGAAGAATATAATAGTGTTTATATCTGAATTATGTATAAAACCCAAAATAGCACATTGAATATAATTTAAATAAAAGCAGTAATAAAATGATCATGCAACTTGTAAAAATTAAGTTATGATATTATACTAAAATATAGTATTAGTCACTGATGCTAGAGAATAAGGATAATTATGTGATTTAAAATTTTTTATGGGTGACATAATATTGTATCTTCATCATATAAATGATTTCATGAGAAATATTAGGAGAAATAGATAAAAATATACCTGTGTTTGGCATTGGCAGATGGATATATATTACCCATAGATTTTTTTTCCTATTCTGAAATTTAGTTTCTTTTAATTTTCATTTATTACACATTCTCTTGATTTATCACTCATTTAAATAAGCAGTATAGAAAATAAGACTCATTTTAAAGACTTTTAGATTGTTTTTGAGTGCAGTGTTCAAAGGAACTTTTTGAATCAGGGCATTAATAATGTTTTTTAGTTGCGTGACACCTCAGCCACTTGTAGTAACACAAAATAGGAAAAAAGATATTAACTAGAAAGATCATCAATCTTTAAACAGTAGAGTGATTTCTTAGCATTTTGAGTGGGGCAGGGTGTTTGTGTGTCTCCTCCTGCTATTTACAATTGAGCACTGCTGTTATTAGCTTCAGAATGGAGGACACCACAGGTTGAAAGAGAAGAGGGATGAATAGCTCTCCCAGTTCCTCTCATAGAAGCTCCCTGCAATCAATCCTGCTAGAATGAGCCGCGGATACAAACAGATCTGCTTCTTGAATTCTCTGGCTGCACCTACAGTCCACAACACACGAACCGCAGCAATCTTCCTTTCAAAATATCGATTTCCTATGGAATTGCCATTTGAAATGATGGATCTGCAGTTGGACTGGGACCTAGTGGAAGCCAATGGCTGTTTGTGTTGCAGGCATGAATCCTGATAGGCTTTGTCCTCTACACAAAGGACAAAAGGGAAGGAAAGGAAAAGAGTTGTTAGAGTTGGGAGAAAGATGGACGCAAATACTTTAATGATCTTCCCATTTTACAAAGCAATTTCAAATATGTTAGCACAAATCTATGTACCTATTCAAACAGTTGAAGGTTTGTTGTTATTTCTAAAGCCAAAGTACTTAAACTTATAGTTACTTCCTTTCAACACAGATTCTAGATTCTTTGCCTTATTGGAGAGCATATTATTTAGCATAATATTTTTATGTCCCAGAAGAGATTTGAAGGTTGATCAGGTTGGTCACAGTATCTTCTTTGTGGCCCAGATGTTCTCCATAGCTTTGCATTAAAGGCGGGCATGATATCTGGTTTTCTCTCTATCTTTCTTTCTTTCTCTCTTTCATTTTAACTGTGTGGTATGTGATGCATGTAGGTGCATGCAGTATACGCATGAATATGCTTGTCTATGTGTGCACACACATGGGTAGGGCAGGATTTGATGTGGCATTGGCTCTCACTCCACTTTATTATTATGTTTTGAGTGGAGGTTTTCGCTGATGCTGAGGATCATCATTTTAGGCATATTATTTTAGTTAGATTTCCTTGCCAGCGGGAGCTTGTTTCAGCTTCTCAAGCCCTGCGTTACAGATGCCCAGCACTACCAGCTTTTCATGTACATCCTAGGGTATAAACTCAAGGACTTACAACTGCACAGCAAGGTTATTGCCCACTGAGCCAGCTTCAAGCTACCTCTTCTTCTGCTCTAATGTCATAGATGCTACAACCCTTTTCTCTCCCCTACAATATGGATTCCATCTGATGTGAATATTCCTTTTGTAGTGCATCTTGGTTGTCTTCTACTACTTTTAGATCATTTTTTCCATCTTTCTTTTCATTTCCATATAATTCCTTTCTTGTTCTCTATTCCCATAATCAGCCCATTGTCATTAGGTTGGAGTTCATTAATCAGATTGATTAATATTTTCATATCACCTTCTTCTTTTATTATCCTGGATGAACATAAAGGTTCTAATATTTCCTTAAGTATTTTATAGTCAATGTAGCTCATACACTTAAATATGTGATATTAAAACAGAGTGATTTTAAGCACTAGTTAGTGTATGACTATCACTAGTGAACTCATCATTATTTGTGTATATATATATATATTTTTATATATATATACATATATATATATATATATATATATATATATATATATATATATATGTGTGTGTGTGTATGTGTGTGTGTGTGTGTGTGTGTGTGTGTGTGTGAAACTACCCATGACTTCGTTATCAGGCTATAGATTTTAAGCTACTTTGTAGGGAAATGTATATCTAAAGTCAATATATATATATATATATATATATATATATATATATATATATATTAAATATAATGATCCCAATTAAGCCAGTGCTATATAACAAAATTGAGTTAATGGATAATATATCTAGTGGTGTGAGTAACTTCATCTGATACATGGAAAAATAAAATTGCTCATATAAATCAAGTACTACCATGTTTTGATACATGTATATATAGAAACATATTAAAATCAGACTAAACATTGATTCCTCAGACACTGAGCATTTTTATGGCTTCTCAAGAATTTTAGTCAGAATGACCATTCTTGATCTCTTGAGATCATTTGACTATTAACTACTAATTTCTTTACTTCTCTGTCTTTTGTTTATGCCTTCCACACTATCTAGTCTTACATATATCAATATAATATAGACCTCAGGAATCACATGTAAAATTTTCAGATTTTTTTCCCTAGGTAGGATTACATAGTAGCTGCATGATTTTTTTAGAAGAATGTGTTTCACTGTAGAAACTTAAAGTTCTGTTTTGGTTTGTTTGTTTCTCACACCTTGACTTCTGTTTTTCTTTCTTGTAATTTTTAGCATAGAACTTTAGTTTTGGCTCTTAGTAATATCTTTGGTTTCCAGAGATATTAACCTCTAGGATGACTGTGAGACTGAAGTATTTAACTATTTGTAAGCAATGCCAATAATGAATACATAGAATAACTGTCATAATGATGTAATAATTAAAACTATTCTATATGAAAGCATTTAATACATGATGATGCCAGGAGACAGACAGACAGACAGACAGAAGAGGCAGAGAGAGAGGAGGGAGAGAGTGGAGAGATGGGGGTGGGCAAGAGGCAGAGACAAAGAGACTCATACACAGAGACAGACAGAGAAATGGAAAGAAAGCTGACCCAAAATTCTTGTCATTCATACACATTTCCTAAAGAGTCACTATAGTTTTCAGTGTCACTGTCAGACTTGTACAGTCTTGCCTTCTCGCTATTATAAATAAGGCTGCTATGAACATAGTGGAGCATGTGTCCTTTTTACCAGTTGGAACATCTTCTGGGTATATGCCCAGGAAAGGTATTGCTGGATCCTCCGGTAGTACTATGTCCAATACATCTGTCCTTTTCTGGAGAATAGCTTTGTTGGACCATATAAAATTATCTTACAAATAAAAACTGAGTAGAAATAAACATTGAAGCATGTTTGACATGCATTCTATGTTTAAACAGATTTGGGCATGTCATTTTTGTGCTCGTGTGATGCTGACAGGAACCAATGTCCTTTGAAGAACCTCTTGCTTAGACCATTGCATTAATGAAACAAGCAAGTTCTGTTTGGTGTTATGTGAAGCAAGCTACAGTTTGCTCCTCAGTTCTTATGGTAAATATGTACCATCTCTTGAACATCTTTTTTTTTCCCCAGACACACATGAATTTCTGATATTTATCTATCCTATTTACTAGGCACTGATATTTGTATTAGTAAGCAATGCTATTTCCTGTCTAACTTTTGGACGATCACCATGCAAGTATAATTTTGAGCGCAACTATTTACACAGTTATGTAGCAAACAAGGCATTTTTTTTTCTAGAGAAAATATATCAAGGGAGTGAAGAAATAGCTTATGTGAGGCATTTGGCAGTTCTAACTCTAATGTAGGCTTAAATTAGGTTTCTGAAAAACGGTTAGACTGCATAAGTCCTGAGGATATCTCCTGGTAGGCTTATAATTGAGATGCTAGTGAGGCTGAAAGGACAATTATTGATAACTCTTGGATCTAAGCCTTCAGCATATAGGTATTGAAATTGTGTTAACATCTATTGATGTTTAGTCATGAGCTCTGTGATAGTGATACACCTAAGGAAGTTATTGAATATATAATAAACTAAAGAGAATTAAAATGTTGATTTACTATCTTATGCAATTTTTATATGTAGAATCTGTTTACTGTTCATTACTTGGAAAGGAAGTGGTATATAGGTGGGCCAAAACTTAGAAGTTTACAAATTAAATCTCATAGCGAGCTTCTGAGTGACTGTGGCATATCATACCTTAGAGATTCCTGAGAGCCACGTTTGGTCCTGTAACAGTCTTGTGTTATCTTCTTGCTCGTAGCCATTATGAAATTTAGAGAATGGATTCAGTAAACTGTGAGGTGAACATTGTTTTAGTGAGTTACTCAAAACTAGATGAAACCTCCTATGTCAAATGTGTCATCTTGTATAGAGCAATGGGAAATGTGGCCCCCAGTATAGGATCTAGAGAAAGTACCCAAGAACTGAAGGGGTCTGCAACCCTATAGATGGAACAACAATATGAACTAATCAGTACCCCCAGAGCTCATGTCTCTATCTGCATATGTAGTAGAAGATGGCCTAGTCAGCTATCATTGGGAAGAGAGGCCCCTTGGTCTAGCAAACTTTATATGCCCCAGTACAGGGGAATGCCAGGGCCAAGAAGTGGGAGTGAGTGAGTAGGGGAACAGGGCAGGGGGAGGGCATAGGGGACTTTGGGGATAGGATTTTAAATGTAAATGAAGAAAATATCTAATAAAAAAGGAAAAAAAAAAGAATAACTTAATCTAGGCATGTTCACATGCCAACTCAGTATAAACTATAGCTATGGAGGAAGAAGAAAACTTAATTGAGAAAATTCCTCCAAAATACTGACCTGTAGGCCAGTCTTGAAGGATGATTTCTAGATTGATTATTGATGTGAGAGGGCCCAGCCCATTGTGAATGATGCCACCCCAGGACAGGTAGCCATGGGTGATATAAGAAAGCAAGCTAAGAGCATCTGCATCTGTATTGGTCAGGCTCTGGCAGAGCCTCTCAGAAGACAGCTATACCAGGCTTCTGTCAGCAAGTGCTTCTTGACATCAGGAATAGTGTTTGGGTTTGGTGTCTGCAGATGGGATAGGTCCCTACTTGGGGCTGTCTATGGATGGCCGTTCCTCAGTCCCTATTCTTTGTCCCTATGATTGGACTGAGAGTTAGGGCAAGGACTGAGGAGCTGAGGGGGTTTGTAACACCATAGGAAGAACAACAATATCAACCAACCAGACTCCACAAAGCTCCCGGGGACTGAACCACCAACCCCATTGGGGAACCCATGGCTCCAGCTGGATGTGTAGCAGAGGATATCCTTATTTGGTATCAATGACGGAGGGAGCCCCTTGGTCCTGTGGAGGGTAGATGACCCAATGTAGGGGAAGACCAGGGCAGGGAGGCAGGAGTGGGTGGGTGGGTGGGGGAACACTTTCATAGGAGCAGGAGGAGGGGGATGCTATAGGGAGCTTCTGTTGGGGGGGGGGAGAAACCAGGAAAGGGGATAACATTTGAAATGTAAATAAATAAAATAACCAATAAAAAATGAAAAGAAAGAAAGAAAGCTAAGGAAACCATGAGTGAGGAAATCTATAAGCAGCACAGTTTCATCTGTCTCTCCTGCCTTGAGACCCCAGTTTCGTTTGAGCTCCTGCTCTGAATCAGGGATGAGTAGTTCTGTAAAACTGGAAGACAGAATAGAGCTTTGCTTCCAAAGTTGCTTGGGCTCATGTTGTCTTATAATAGTAATAATTAAAACCTTTATCAAGACAGCACCCTCCCAGGTTATTTGGGAGGCTGATTCATGGGGGATTTCAAGCTTGAGGTCATCCTGGGTTCCATATCAAGAGCCTATTTCACAAGGAAAATAAATACAACAAAAATATTAAATGCTAAGGGGTGGCTTAGCATTTGCCTAGCTTGTGGAAACCTTGTGTTCAATTGCCAGTAACATAATAATAATAATAATAATAATAATAATAATAATAATAATAATAATAACTATTATTATTTTGTGAAGATGAAATATTGCAAATATCATATTTAGATAAAGATTCATCTTTTCTGAATTAGAAACAATCAGGAAGACTAAATGAGGAATACTTGTTCATCAGTAGAAGTTGTTCATACATTTTTTTTCAATAAAAATCAACATTTTATACTAATTTTTGTGAGGCTGGAGGATTAGATAAGCTTTTGGTTATGGAATAAAAGTTTTGGCCAAGGTTTTGCTTTTGTATCTTTGAAAAGAATTCTATTCTCTGAGTCCTAGTTCCTAACAATATGGGTAATCAGAAATTTGGAGGGGAGAAGAAAAGAAAAGCCTAGTCTTTCAGGATGTCAGGAAAGGGCACGAGGAAGCGTTAGACAAAAAGAACACACACAAAAAGGACCCCGAATGGGATGAATATCCAGCTTGTCACAAAAAATGCTTAATGATGGAGTGAAGATAAATTTGCCCGAATCTCATGTTGAATATTCATCATACAGTCGTCGCAGCTGTATCTTAGAATGCCATTCCCCCCTTTAAGCATAAAGCAGATTACTAGTTTATTCTTAGGCAGTGTATTACGCACCTTACATGCTGAAATGGGCTATTGATAAGCAGTAATTTAAATGGCTATTTTGCTATGCTCACTTGTTTTCTTACTGTGAGACCATATTTATGGTATACAGTTTGCCTAAGCTTTTTTTTTTTTTTAAGTAAAGTTAAAAATTGTGCAAAAATGGACATTTTCTTATTTTTATAACTTCTGATTAACTCAGTGTTAAAAATAATCTAGAGCATATTCAGAGCATACATTTAATATATGATTGTGCCTGAACATTGTCCACGTCCATTTGTTAGTAATTACTCAGTTCCTTCTGTAGCAGGGTACATAGCTAATCACACCACTTTACACACAACAACTTATGTGGTTCAAAGTTTCCTGAGCTATGGATTTGAAGTAGCATTGGTTGCATCATAGTAGACTTTGTAATTATGTGTCTCAATGTAATTTAAATGTCCTTTTCACACAGTTAAGGTAATGTTTAAAAATAATATTTTGCATTCCATGTCTATGTATTAATGCATTGATTAATCCCTTGGCCAATTCATATGAAAATAGTTTTAATATTTGCTTTCAACAGAAATTTCATCATATAACTTGCTCATGGTCAAGCCTCAGGTCTTCTTAGTTGCTTAGGGTTCTAAAATGCTCAAGGTATTTTCCTCCTGGGATACAGGCAAAAAAGCATAGTAGCTGGTATCCATGGGCAACAGTTGGAGCTGGGCTACAAAAGTCTCCATATCTCTCAGTGCTCACTGAAATCCTGTTCCTGGTGGATTCTAGTGAAGGTGTGGATTCTGCCATATGTGCCTCTCAATGAGAAGGAGCTGAGCACATGCTTGCATGGAACAGAGGGTTCTAAATCTTCTTGTTTGTAGTTTGATGTGAAGTCTTTCCTGAAAGTAAGCATTTGTACTCATTTTCATACTTACTTCTTATTCATAGTTTTATATTACTAAAAAATGGGATCTAAGCAACATCAAATGGTTTCTCCTTCCTAGCACTTGGTCACTATTTAAAACATTATGCTCTTATTAGTGTTCACTAGATTTCCACAAATATACAGCACCGTCAACTTCTTTCCTAGTTACTTAATATACAACTGTTGCTGGTTAAAAAATGTTCCCAATTCCCTTTTGTCCTTATTAGAAAATGTGCAGGTGTAAATATAGAACAGAATTCAGAGGAATGGCCTACCAATGATGGGCCCAGCTTGAGAACCATGCCATGAGAGAGCCTACTACTGACACTATGAATGATATTAGGCCTTACTAGTAGACTGGTGCCTAGCATACCTGTCACCTGAGAGTCTTCACCCAGCAACTGATAGAAACAAATGCAGAGACCCACAGCTAAACATTAAGTGGAGCTAGGAGAATCCTGTGGAAGAGGAAGAAGAAGGGAAGGTCAAGAGAGCCAGAGAGGTCAAGGGCACCACAGTAAACCTATAGAATTAACTATATGGGGAGGGGATAAGGAAGAGAGCTAAAGAGAAAGAGTTTAGGAAAATGAAGATAATGGGAAATGTATGTTATGAAGGCAGAAAGGGGCTCTGAATGGGAGGTGAAATGACCCAGCCAGAGGGAGAGAGCAGAGTTGGAGGATGAAGAAGCATAAATAATGACAATAATAGACAGAGAAATAAAAATATGTTCTAACAGCTCATTATTACATAAACTTTAACGTTTTATACATCAGTTTAAATATGAAATTGAAAGGTGCCTTTCTTTAAACCTTAAGCATTGTCTGCAGAGCTTTGGTCGTTAAATTTTTGGGACTATCTCCATACTTAGGACGTGCTTCTGTACACTGTGCACGATTATGTACATTGTCTCCCTATGAAGAGTTTCTTCTGCTTGCTGGTGTCTACTTAGGGAACTTCAGAATTCAGAACATAGTAGCAATGTGGTAGATTGTTCAGTGACTGAATGTACGATATGTTACTCAAAGGCTAAAGTTATTTCTTAGAACATGATCATAATTAAAAGGAACATTGTCCCTTCTGGTCTCATTATCTGCTTTAGGTGGCGTTCTCTTTCCTGGGTTTTCTAGCTTTGGCTTTCATTACAAGTTCCCTAACTATTCGGCAGCTATTGCTTCCTCTGTTCTTTTTCCAGACATAATTATTTGGTATCCTAATGACAGAGGCCTATAAGTGAGTACATCTTTTCTGACACGCTCATTTATGTTGTAATACTAATAACATGTGACACAATTTGCAGGAGTCAGTTGTTTTCTTCTATCGTGTGGGTTTTGAGGATAGACTTCGGGTCATCAGTCATGACAGCAAACGACCTCACCCACAGGGCCATCTTTCTGGATCATTAAAAAATGTTTTCATTAAACAAAATCTTAAATTTCTATATTTCCAAAGAGCTTTGCTCACAAACACTTAGAGATAGTGTCATCCCAGGCAAGCGACAGTATCTGCTGTATTTAGACTTGTAAATACTAAACTCTTACCTTTTAAGGATCAGGATGAGAAGCTAGAAGCCATCCTAGACGATCAGAAGCCTGTGAATGAGAATATCAGAGGAATTAATTGCCTTTTTTATTTATAAAGGTGTAAATGATAAGCCATGTTTTGATGCCTATTTCTCAGTCCATCTTTTATGTGAGTGGATCCCTTGGTGTCTGAGAGTATGAAAACGGGTGAGCTCTATTAGAGAATGCTTAGGTCATACTTCTTTGGCAAGTAGAGAAATGAAGCCCTCTTGGCTCACTGATTTTAAGAATTTGTTCAAGTGCTTGTTTGTAAATCCTGAAAAATATAAAATTATGTGATCATAATGCAAGGCCTGAGCTTATATATATTTAAAAGGAAAGTTACAAGCACAAAATATACTTTTTTTTTATTTGCAATTGGATCATTAGCATTGGATAGCATTAAAGAACCAGCATTATACAGAAACCCATGGGGCTCCATATGAAGCATGTTAGAATGCCAAAATAATCATACGGTTTTATTAGATTTGTTTTCCAGTGAGGATATAGATAGCAGTGGGGATAGTTACAAACACAACATAGGCAGAATACAAGGTATCGTGGAGGTATTTAGCAATGGTAAGCCAGCTAGACATATGGAATCTAGGAAGCTTGGCCAGTAAAAAAGGCATCTACGCCAAGTGCTCAAGAATGAAAAAAATGAAAGCCAACCCAGTTAAAGTGGAAGTTCTTGGGACTGACAAGTTTTGCAGTTAGAAGCTAAAAGTGGAAGGTTGCCTAATGGAAGAAGAAATAATATTCTAGTAACTTGAGTTCAGACTAGCTTAAATATGCCTCGTGTAACATGTATGTGTGTGTGTGTGTGTGTGTGTGTGTGTGTGTGTGTGTAAACATACATGCATGCATGTGCTCCTTTGTCTGTACCAATTGTAAGCATCCATGGGTAGGTATGTATACATGTATGTATATATGTATGCATGCATGTATGTATATGTATTTCCAAGCACCCCTTTAAATGGCCCATAATTATAGCTGTCTCTTCTCATATTTCATCCTTCCTTCTCTTTTCCCTTCCCCTTCCCCTTGTCATTGAATCCTCCTGTTCTAGCCCTGCATCCATCCATACCTATTTAACATCTTTAGTTATCAGGGAAATGCAAACCAGAACTACTTTGAGATTTCATCTTACATGCATGAGAATGGAGAAGATCAATTAATAAAAAGTGACAGACTTTGCTAGGAAGTATATGGAGTAAGGGGAGCACTCATCCATTGCTCCTGTGAGTGAAGAGCCATAGTCACTATGGAAATAAGAGTGGCAGTACTGCAGAAAGATGAGGATCATTCTATCTCAAGATCCAGCTATACCACTCTTAGGCATATACTCAACAAAGTCTACATTCTACTAGAGAAACTTTCTCAACTATGTTAATTATTGCTCTTTTCTTTATAAAACAAACATAGAAATACCCATCAAGGAATGACTAGATGAGGAAATGGGGCCCGTTTACACAGTGGAATTCCCCAGTTGTTTAAAAAAAATGAATTGAAATTCACAGATGAATGGATGGAACTAGGAAATAAATTATCCTGGTTGAGGCAACCCAGACCCCAAAAGACAAATGTGGTATGCATTTGCTTATATGTGGATGCTAGCTGTTTCATATCCAATAAGTAAGCTACAACTCATAGAACTACAGAGTTTAGCTATAGACTAAGGGACTGGAGAGAGGATTCAATCATCCCATGCTATTTTTAGAAATGTGCATCAGATCTGGGCATTAAGTTGTTTCTTTTATTTTCTAAAGAACAAATAGAAGACTGATCTCCAGACAATTCTTAAAATCTTTTCCCCAAGGTTTTAGATTGCATATGAGAATGTTGATCCCTATGGGGAAATAGTATGATTTTCTATCATTTAATGCCTGTGCAATATGAAGAATTGAGTCTGTTGAGGGAATTTTTGACAGTTGTTTGTAAGCTAAAATGACTCAGTGTGCTCAAAGCCTCCTATAGATGGCTACATATGGCTATTATCATGTTTCTGGCTTAGTTTCCTAAATTCCATTTCAATTTTTTCTTGTATAGTACCTCAGACTTCCTCTTTAATGAATGCAAGTGAGAGAATTTTCCACACTGGATAGTGATACATACACACTAAAAAGAAACACCACCACCACCACCAACAAAAATCATGTAGGAAATGACTATCTCACATGTGTGTTGAAATCAAAGTTGCAATTAATTTTCTTTCCAATTTTTATTAGATATTTTCTTCATTTACATTTCAAATGCTATCCCGAAAGTCCCTATACCCTTCTCTATCCCCTGACCTGCTCCCCTACCCACCCACTCCCACTTCTTGGCCCTGGTGTTCCCCTGTACTGGGGCAAATAAAGTTTGCTAGACCAAGGGGCCTCTCTTCCCAATGATGGCCAACTAGGCCATCTTCTGCTACATATGCAGCTAGAGACACGAGCTCTGGGGGTACTGGTTAGTTCACATTGTTCTTCTACCTAGAGGGTTGGAGACCCCTTCAGCTCCTTGGGTACTTTCTCTAGCTCCTCTATTGGGAACCCTGTGTTCCATCTAATAGCTGACAGTGAGCATCCACTTCTGTGTTTGCCAGGCACTGGCATAGCCTCACACAAGATAGCTATATCAGGGTCCTTTCAGCAATATATTGCTGGCGTATGCAATTAAATTTTGTTCTACACATTGTCTTGCTTATTCTGAAATCTTGATATTTATATAGTAGGTCATGCAATAGTAATATGATTATAAAAGTTACTAATGAATAAGCGTGTTCTAATAATGTGTAATTATTAGCTATGGTAATTTCATTATTCCCATTTAATTACAAACATTTGAGTCATATTTCTATGTATAATATACTGCATATGTGTTTCTGTACATTAGTTCATTTAATTGGCACAATTTTCTTAAGAAGCAATCATTCTTTATCTGACAATTCAAGAAATTGAGGCATAATGAACTTGTATCCATTATTCAAAGTCATAGAACTAATAATATTCATGGAAAAGGAATGTGAATTGAGGATGTCTGATTTGAAAAATAGCCTAGTCTGTATACCAAATGGACCCTATAGCTAATGGTAGTACTATCATAAGAGACTGCAGAAGACCTAAGCTTGCAGCATGCCACTAGAAATAGGTAGAAAAATGACATGAATTCAAAGCATCAGTTTCTTTGGTGTGATGGAATATATCCTTGTGAGTATTTTCAGGATATTTATTAGGTTAAAATTAACTTGAAGTTCTTGCATATGCTAATAAGCTGCCCTGTTTACCTTTAAGCTGAACTTTACAGATGGTATTGTACCTTCATAACCTTGACATTTATTAGGGCTTGAAAAGTACTGTTCACTCCTTGAAAGAAGAGCGTAAATGCACTCCCAGTTAGAGTACAGTAAAAAAAAGAATCACAGCGCTGTCTGCTAAGTGTTTGAGTGGTTCTTTATGGCTATAGTAAGCATCTTTGCCATTATTTTATTTTATTCTTAAAGTCCTTCATGAGAAGTAGTCTGGGTATTTTTGACCCCACTCTTCTAATCCAAAAATTGATGTTCGGTGAATAAAAGATGAACTGAAATAGAAAATGCACCATTAGCAGTCTTCTCTAGGTTCTACCTTCCCTCATCCACATTTTAAAACACATATATTTAAAAAAATGAGATTGTAATATAACTATGTAATTCCCCCTTTGTTTGCTCCAAATCCTCCCATATGCCAGTATATGCTCCCTTTCAAATTCATGACATTTATTGTCTAATTCTTTTTTTTTTTTTACTACTTTTATTAGATATTTTCTTCATTTACATTTCAAGTGTTATCCAGCTAGTTCCCTATATCCTCCCCCCTCCCGTCCCTGCTCCTCTACCCACCCACTCCCACCCCTTGGCCCCTGCGTTCCCCTGTATTGGGGCATATAAAGTCTGCATAACCAAGGGGCCTCTCTTCCCACTGATGGCCAACTAGGCCATCCTCTTCTATATATGCAGCTAGAGACGTGAGCCCAGGGGGTACTAGTTAGTTCATGGTTATTCTTCCACCTATAGGGTTGAANCTCTGCCTCACAGATAGGGCCCTTAATCACATTTGTTATAGGTAGGCTGAGTTCACCTCCAGTTTATTTAGTTACCCTTAGAGGTATCTATCACGGATCTGCCACAGACTAGCTTGGTGACCTTGAACTAATACTTAACCTCACTGAGTTTCTCTCTACAGAGCGATCAATACACTTCCTGTTCTTTTTGGGTCTTAACAGAGATGCCTGGGAACAAACAGCATAGTTAATGGGAAGTTATTTCAAGCTACTCAGAAGAAGGACACATTAGATAGTGAAGATTATCGCTATTATTAAACCTAGTGATTATTATTAGTCGTGTTTTGAAATGAGCATTGCCAGTCAGGGTTTAAATAACTCATCCAAAAAAATCAACAAAGAATTTGGCTTAAAGGCTAATAATGATTGTGCTGGAGTAGATACAATGTTCTGGTATAATAATCTTTTAAAAATTTCCCTAGAAATGGCCTCAAACATGTGGGTTGATTCATCACAAACAAAAATGTTTCCTTATTTTTAAAAGCTGGAATTGAGAGTACCAAAAAAGGACACATTCCGTTAGAGGCTGTACTTAATGGCAGGTCACTACCTGCAAGTCTTTTCTTTTTCCTCAAATGCTCACCTCCCTCCTACCTTTGTCTAAACCCCACACCAGTGTGAAATAATTGTAAAACATGCGTATTGAATAGCACAGCTCAGCAACATGGAAACATGTACCATTCAAGGCTTTCTAATGCCTTATTAGTGTTATTTTTTGTTGTTCTAGTTGCTGATAAGGCTGAAGAAATTTAAGTAATATCTTTATAGACAAACACCTGAGTACTTTCAGACAAATTGGGGAATGTCACAATCAATATTTGATATGGTTAATGTCAAGAGGCACTGGCTTGCCTTGTCATTCAGTTGTGTGTGGTAAATTAAAGCCCAGGTTTTAGGCACAGCCCTGATTCTCCTGTCGAGACTGTATGTTCTTTGTGTGGAGTTTAGAGGCTTCTATGCTAGAGCACTGCCTCCTCTTTTAACACTGGCTGTACATACCACACAGTGGTGAGTGGCTAAGTGCTGGCTCCCTCCTCAAGCACTTGAGATGGACCATTGTACAATGAGGGGATGTTCTACAGCTCTCTAACTTCAGAAGGCCTATGGGAAAAGTCCTTGCCTGTTCTTACCACCTCTTTCTTTTTATTTGACTCACATAAAATCCTCTTCTCTCCACCACCATACTTAAAAGTTTTCATTTCCTTGCAATCTACTAATGCTAGGCCATCAGTAGAGAAAAGAGAAAATTCTTCTGTACTTCACCTCTCTATGTCACTGTTGAGTATATCTGAATCTTTTTCCATAGATAAGCTTTAAAGAGTTGTTTTTTTTTTTACCCTCTGAAATGGATTAAAACAATAAGAAAATATTTTATCGGAAATAAAAAGTTCTCTCATAAGTATCAAGTAAGGAATGATAGAAGAAAACATTTGAACTTAGTCAATTGCAGACAATAGCTACCCTTCTTTGAATACATGTTATCTTACAGAAAATTCATGTATTTAAAATATATAAACACTTCATGGATTTATTCTCTTATCATAAATCAAATTGTAGGTATTACTTCCTTCATTTAATTAATTTAGATTCTGCATTTAAGAGAAGATACAATATAGTTAGGAAAAGGTAGAGTCAGGGGAGATGTTCAAGACTATCCTCAAAGTTTTTAATTTTTTTCTGCTGCATGAAGATTTTTCATTGCTTAGCATTCCCCTTGTATGGTCCATATCTTAGTCTTGTTTTCAAGTGTAGAAATTCCTTTGGCCTGACAAGCTTTGGATGGGGCATATTAACATACCCTTTTACAAACAGAAATATTAGAAACTCCTTTTCCTAGTTAGTGGCCTTTGGTGCTAGGGCGTAGTCATATGGACTACCTATTCTCTAGTCTGATGCTGGGAACACAGCAAAGGTATTGGAAGAGTTGTCTCTGTCTCCTTATCAGCTTAAGAAGGGGTGAAGTTCACAGTAGGAACTTGTTGCCAACACATGCACATGAATTGTTGGGATAGCAGTAATTGCAGTAAGAACCCTGCTATCACTCTCCTGAGATATCAGCTGCAGGGACCTGGTCAATCAAGTTGCAGGTCATTAGAACTAGGAAGCTAGCCAACTGTTTGGTGTTACATTTTTTTCCCTACACATCTTAGATCTCCTTTCTGTGCTTATAATAATTTTCCCATTCAAACTTATAATCATTCCACCACTGTAAGCATATTTTCTTCTACCTTGGAAGCATAATTTCTGGGTTTGGTATTTTAACAGAGAACTAGTTAATTCTCGCACAGGTTATCTTTTACAAAGAATTGCATATACCAATGTTTCTTTAGGAACTCTTAACCTCTACACATACACATAGACACACACACACACACACACACCCCGGATTATGCGTCTATTCTAGTGAAGACAAGGATACCATGTGCAGTGTTCTCTCCTAAGTCACCCTCATGGGCTGAGGACAAAATGAAGATTTCTTTGAAGAACTTAAGAGAGTGATACATTTTTATATAGCACTTTCCTCAAACTTGATTGTTGCTCAAGTAAAAAATTCAAGAGAGGTTTCTCTGCATGATTTACATAATTTCTCATTAACCTTTCTGTATTTACTTGGCTTCTTACAAAGCCTCAGGTTCCTTATTAATTCCACCATTCCCACGGTTTCCCACCTGTCCCTAAACACTGTCACATAAAACTGCATATAACCCATTTGCCCTACACAAGGAAATGGCCCAGATTCTATTATTGATTTACCTTTAAAATATTCTTTGAAAAGCCCTAGTATTAATATCTGCAAATTTAAACAGCTTTATACTCCCTGCCTCCCTGCCCCTTGGAACACAATTGAAGCTATATTCAAACCATTGATATAGGGGATAATTTTTGATTGTCCAGTGACTGGTGCTTTCTGTTTAACATTTTCAATATAATTTATGGCAGAGAAGTTTAGATTGGCTTTGGACATGCCTTAAACTTTCCGTGCTTAGAGCCTGCCTCCCAATGTTCTGAGGTACAGTCATTATGCGAGTCTGTCATGTGAAACGCTATTTGTGTTATCTATCTCAGAATTCTGAATGTCAAGCTGTGAAATATGGGGGTTCTATTTTGTAACACTCCCTTTCTAGAACCTACTCTTTATTTTCAAAGAGAACAAGGGCTGTAGGGGAAGAAAAGAATGTGGATAATAATGGCTCCATTTTTACAAGCACCCTGTCAGGTTTTTGTGATGTAACCTCTGGAAATCTAAGTAAAGGCAGGTGAGAAAGACCCAGGGGCTCCATCCACACAAGCCTGCCCTACATGCACCCACTGTTCCATCTAACCCTAACTCTCTCTCTCAGTCTTTTAAAGGAGAAAAGGAGAGGACATGAATAGTTCCTGTCTGTTGTACTGCAGACTGGAGAGAATAAATCAGAGAGGAAATTATACGTCTGGGATTTGGAAAACACTCATTATAAACTGATCATAGAACAAATTGCCATGGACCTGAGCAGTACGCTGGCCTTAAAGTGATTTAAATATTTAGAAAGAGCCAAGGACTAGCAGGAGGGTGACCTTCATTTCCGGTCAATTTCTTTAAACCTCTTTTTATGATTTCTAAATATGTTTTGAATTCTTTTTCAAGGAAATAACCAACTAACATTTCTTTCCACAAGAAAGTGACTATATTAAATATTACAGTGCATGAAGAGATACTTTTAAGTCACATGTAGTTTAGTGGGAGAGGATATGTCAGAGAAGCATGGCAAATTCTAATACAGTATGAGGTTTAGTAATCTTCAGTACCTTATATTGTTATCATGCTGTGACAAAAATAATTGTAAGTGATTAACAGTAGGCCTTCTTTTAACTTTAGGGTGATCCTATTATCTG